>VDFB02061506.1:0-11449 GCA_007258455.2 Sequoia sempervirens
ATTTTACTTTCAGTTTTACAAAAACAATTTGCTATTTTCATTTTGTTTCAAACTATCAATATCAGCGGATTCCACATGAGGATGCCATTTTGTACCCAATTTACTTTCAAATCAATCAAATACAACTAGACTCAACTTTTTTCTTTTATGTACTCATTTATTGACTCACTGGATGCATCTTATCATTGAATTTTGCAAAAAAAAAGCGTTTTTAATGAAATTTAAGCAATTGTTTAAGTTGCCAAGTTTTTGCCGAGTCGTGTTTTTTGGGCTTGGTGAGTTTTTCAACTATGTGAACAACAATGGAATCAAGTATTAGACCCAGTCAATGGAGCCTTGTTTGAACATTTTGAGGCAATGAAGACCCCTACACAGATGTTCCAGCGCAAGGAAATCTTGATGGATGAGTGAAATTAAGACTGATAAAGAAACCTCCAAACAAACATAGAAAGCCTAACAGAAGGAGACCTTATCCCACGCCTTCAGGAGGTCAAAAGCAGTTAAGAAGAGTGGAGAACATGCCCTATTATGCATGACTACTGGCAGTTGAGGAGAATAAAGGTCGGTTTGAGCATTTAAAACAACTGTAGCAGTAGTTTTAACACTTTGCAAGCATCTAGAAGAGTGGAGGTTGCTGATTGGAGTCTTTATAGGAACATCCAAAGGAGAAAAAACTTGAAAATTCAAGGATTCCTTCCCTCAACGCCCTGCTGGAGCATTTGTAGCAGTCAAACAAGCAGATTGACCTCCCAAGCGCCCAAGGAAGTTAGCTTGAGTTTCAAGGCAAGCATCTTCATTCATTGCGCACATGTCCTATATTCTCTCCTCACCGTTTGATATGCAAAGTGGACACCTAGTCAAGGAAGAAAAGAGATGTACTTTGTATAAGAACTTCAGATGTAACACATTATCAGGATTCTGAAGCATTTTGATCTCAGTAAACAGACTTGTACTCGGCTATTTTATACCTTTTTGATCAATAAAGAGCCATCTTTGCCTTCTCACATCTGTGTATTGTGTATATCATGGAATTATTGATTCTGTCTTGTGATAAAAATTGTTTATTTTTTATTAGCAATCTCATTTTCTTACCTTTATACAGTAGTACATATATTTTGTAGGTCATAGTTTGTGGTTCTGTCAAGTTTATGCAATTTTCAGTTGTGAATGATATCCTTTCTGATTGCTGATATAAACTTGAAACTTTCCTATGAAACACTTATGCAAAATATGTCAAATTTTGAATTGTGTATGGTACATTGGCTCTTTAATCACTTTGTGTATGCTCAAGCAAGTGCAAGCCACTATATATTCTGATGTATCACCCCTTTTTCTTTTAGTTCTAAACTCAGTTTTCAATTAGAATTCTACCCTTTTTCCTTATGAACAGCAGTAGAATAAGCTAGTTTTAGGTGTTACACTAGGGGAACCAGCCCTCTCTAGAGATTCACTCCCACTTTCAGGTCACCCACAGCCTAGGAGTGTTTCCATTCTGTCAGTTGGAAGGAGAATTGCCACACTAATCCTCCAAAGGGTGCATTCCAACATGACAACAATAACATTAAGCATAAAAAACTCTGGGTATATGACCAAAGAACATTATACTTCAATTGTAGATCAAAAATTAACTGATTAAGCCCATACAATCTTCTTTTGTTTTCTAAATAAGGCACCTCGGTAACATTCTAGTGCCAAGGTGGAAAATGCATAATTCACCATTGTTGATTAACAATTTCATTCAAACTTCACACAAAGAAATATAATGAGAAGTGGAATCACGCCATTCTATTTAAACTCATTATCCATTTGAACAATCACAATCAGCTAAACATTGGACCAAGTTACCTTCATTCATAGCCTTCCATTGTAGGTTTCTTTGGGGCTAAAAACCCTAGACCTGAGATTCTAAGGCTATTCCAACCAATTTAACAGTAAACACAATCAAAGTTAAAACATCATTAACCATGCAACAAAGAAATAAAGCTGTATGGTTGTGCAAGAGAGTTATGGCCCAGCTGGTGTGCTCAAATAAACACCTTGAAACAGGACGCCCCTACACTTATAATTTACCAGGAGTTTAAAAGATAAAAAGGATAGCAGCTCTGGTGTTAAGAGTTGTGGAATATAAAAAGAAAGAAAAAAAAAAAGTGGTATTGTTTCTGTAGCGGGTATTAAATGGGACAAAACTCCAAACATGGAATGCTGCGGCTTGCAGACACTTCACTAAATGAAGTGAGGCATTAGAAAGCTAAAAGTGAGGAAGTTGTGAATGTTTTGTGGGGCATCATGAAATGGAGATCTAACCCTTGCGAAGACCTCTTAAAACCAGGCAGGCTCAATCTTGGCAGGTTTCCCCACAGCTAACCAGAGTCTTGGATTTATCCCGAAACCACCAAGGTATTTGTATTAGTGAAGATGACCGGCAATTCAGTGACTTAAGGGAGTTTGTATATTATGTGCAGGTTCTTGACACTTGCAGAGTCCCACCCCATTCCTCCTTATTGTTGATGAGCTGTTGTAGCCCCAATCTATGATTTAAGGATGTATCAATGATTGCATCAGGTTTGAATCCTATCCTCAGTCTCAGGAGAAATGTCCCTTCCGGAATCAAGTGTAATGGAGAATTATGTTGTGATATTAGCAGCGCTGTATCTTGGCACTTTGTGATTTACAGTTATGTTTTGCACTCAGAATCTATTAACACTTTGTGATTTCAATCTGGCTAAGTTTTAATCTCTAATTATTCTGGTTTTGTGTGGGGACCCTGACCATAGTTTTCTTCCCATCACATGAGTCTTCTAAAGAATTGATGCTTCAAAGCAAGTGTTTGAATTCAATCCTGTAGTTTAATATAGCTGAGCTGCTGCTAACCCTCTAGAAGTATTCCTTTAAGGAATGAAAGATAGAATTGTTACAAACGAAAAGAAAAATGCAAAACCCTATTTCAGACTACTAGCAGGAAGCGCTTGCAGTCAATCCATGAGATGAAAGCTTTGATACACATGATTGATGACACTCTCCTTGGACCATCAAAGCGTGGAGTTAGGGCAAAAGAGAAGAGAAAAGCCAAAGCTCTCCATGAGGGATTTCTGGCAAGATTAAAATGTCAATCAGAGATAATACTGTACCTGAATGGCTGTTGGAGAGCATAGCATTTAATGTTTGGTCAGATAACAAGGCAAGAGATCTGGCATCAAGTTTCTTGGAAGATTATGCACTGTCTGATTCAAGGATGGCATGAACAAGGTGAAATGCAATATCCTCATTGAAAGTCTAGCTTATGAAATGGCAAGGCTTTCAATCTTATGGGCATCCATCATCAACATGATGGTGGACACTTTTCTTTTCTTTTCATAATTCATCATTACTAAATCACATTGGCTGGGAAAGATCAGAATGAGACGGCCCAATCTCAGACGCTGCTTTGCTCCTACAGTCCCCGATCACATCACAATGAAGTTCAAGGCGAACCTCTGCCGCCCAATTATAACCCTGCATTCTAAAATCCTAATAATCTTAATTAAGTCACCTTACATGACCAATCTGAAGCACATCCGTGTTGATAAAGGCCGCTTCTTTCTGGTTGGAATAAGGATCAACATAGGTTTCTGCAATACCAAAGATATTTCGCGGTGTTTCATTTCTTACCGAATCTAGCTGTTCAGTTTCAGGTGCAAGTTCAGTACTTTGTTTTAAGGTGTGTTCCCCTGGCAGGTTTAAAGCGTTCCTCTTCAATTTTAAAGAATCCTAAGGTTAGCAATTATGTTGTATCACAGACTCGTGTGCATATGGACCTGCGTTTTTCCAAGTTTCTGCCCTTTATGTTCGGCGCTTTTGCTGGCAATGGACTAAAGCTGACTGGTATGTGGGTTACGAGCTCCTTGATTATCTTGTGTATGTCATGCTCCAGTTCATTGCCAAGCGACGTAGATGAAGAAACTTTCTCCAAGCATATATAAGCCGTTATATCACTGTAGTATGAATGCTGAAAGAGTGGAGGTTGCAGCTGTCAACCTTTTCCTCTCTGTCAGACTGCTCAAAGAGACTATCGATTATCCTGATTAGATCATTCTCTGCATTTTTAGGGCACCCAAAATCAATGAAATCCCGAAATGGGTATAGACCCAGTAAAATTCAGTGGCGTTATAGATGGATACTGATCAGACTAAGCCATTGTTTACAACCCCAGAATCATTGCACGTAATTTATGCTACAAAAGTGCAGCTACCCAACAAAAGAAACCAAGGGTCTTATGCTTCTTATGCTTCTTAACTCTAGATATTATTCTGAAGCAATTGCAAAAGTAAACACCTAAAATTGTATTCTACAATTACACAGGCTTAGAAACATACCACTTTGTTATCAGTGACCTTGAGAACCAATTTTCCATCACAATGCCTGTATTTCATCACATATCTTGTCTGCATAGCAAGAATTAAGAAAATTTAACATTAAATAAATGTAACTAAACTCAAATTTCATAGAGAGAAGATGTAGTGGATACAGATACTGGATCGGAACGAAATAGCAGAACAGCTCGTTCTGCAAATTCATCCCACGAATCAACGTAAGCCATTGTATCCCAAAATTTGCTTTGCTCTATATTTACAGCCGTCCGATTGTTTTGGCCGGTTTTTTGTTTCGTTATTATAGTGTACAGAATGGCGAAATGTCGTTTTTATCCAAATCTGCAAACTGTTTTACAGCCGTCCGATCGTTTTCGCCGGTTTTTGGTTTCGTTATTATAGTGTACAGAATGAGCTAAATGTCGTCTTTATCCAAATCTACCGTCTTCGTTTCCACAGCTCTGTAAAAAATGGCTGCAGGTGGAACCAAACTTTTATTATTTACCCGATCAAAAAACATATCTAAATTTAGGATTTTAAAAACCCTAAAACAAGTATTCTTTTTCTATCCACTCATATATATATACTTATTTATTGTTTTTAATCGCGACTCTCAGGTGACGAGTAAAGTAAGAAGTTTACCCTCTCATTTCGCTCGCATTTCGGTGAATTTGACTATCATGTAGCCCTAAATTTGGACTTCCGCCTTTGTTGGGAGGATAAGCACTGGAGTATTTGCGCCGCGTGTCGATGGTTAACGATAAATTATTATATATATTAAAATTAAAAGATTGATGAATATAAAAGTATTTTTAAATTTAATTGTATAACGATTTTTAATATTAATGATTAGATCATATTTTATGAAAATAAAAGTATTTTAAAATTTAATTGTATAATCATTTTTAGTGTTAATGATTGGATTATATTTTATAATTATCATTAAATTAAAAAAAAAATTGACAAATATAAATATTTAATTAATTTTTAAATTTTAAATTTTAAAATAATTATTAATTAATTTTCTAACTTTTTAATAGATTTCATTTTATTTTTAAGGCTTTTAACAATTTTAATATAGTTTTTTACTTTTAATATTTTATTTGAAGTACAATTCAATTTTATAATATTTTTATATTTATTAGTATGAGTTTTTTTTTTTCTAGTTAATTAATTATTAATAAGTTAGTTTTCAATCAATCAAAAACAATAATTTCTTAAAAATAAAAATAAATTCAATTTTGTAAGAGTGCTTGTAAAATCTTTAACTTTATAAATTAGAAAAATTATTTTTGTGGCTAAAAGTTTTATGTGTGTTATTGAAGGATTTTTTGGAAAGTGAAATGATATTTTTAGGATTGAACTATTATTTTACCTATTATTAAATACATATAAGCTTCTCCACCAAACTTTTGGGAGATTGAGTAATGTCTTCAAAGCTTAACACAGATTTAAAACATATCTAACTCTTAAGTCAAAGGGAATAATAAAACTTCTTTCTATTCTAGTGTTTTTTTTAAAAGGGGTAAAAACTTTTTTGAATATCAAAAGAGAGCATTACAGCCAAAACCAAGGGAACAAGCCCAAAACCAAAAGAAGCAACACAACAAGCACAGAAACAAAATCAACTATCTTCCAGTATCCTTCTATCCTCCTCAAGGAACCCATCCAAATCCTGACGTAACTCAGGTGAAACCTGCACCCAATCCTCAATCTTCCAACCATTACCATGCTCAGAAGCCCATTTAGCCAAGTAGTCAACAACCCGATTCCACTCCCTCAGGATATGAACAAAAGAAACTACCTCCATCCTGGAACTAACCTGAAGAATTCACTGAACAACCGAAGCTAACTGCCAATTAATATCAGACGTCTTTCTTTCATTCAATAGATTAACCAAGATCTGTGAATCCGCTTCACAAATAATCTTTTGCCAACCCAAAGCAAGGGCCCGCTCCACAACATAAAGAATTGCCAAGCCCTCCATGAGATTAACAGTCTTCTCCCCCTCATGAATAGAGAAAATAAATATCACTGATCCCCCTGAATCCCTGTCGACCCCACCAATCCCAACAGGCCCAGGATTTCCTCTAGAAGATCCATCAGTATTGATCTTCAAAATGCCAGCCGGAGGAGGTAACCACCTACCCATCCATTGCACTCTCATGTTCCCTTGCCTGCATCTCCTAGAACCACCAGAAGAATAATGTATCCCCTGCGGTCCTAATCTATCCACCAACTCAGCATCCCCTTTCCCTAGGGGAAAAACACTTCACTATTGGCCTCAACCGACTCTTGTATCATAACTAAGATACGCATCCACACCTGCTGACCCACCAATTTCACACCGTGGAATATTCTACGATTCCGCTCTAGCCAAACCTGCTAAAGAAGAAAAGTAGGTCCAACATACCAAACTTCCTACAAAAAGGAATCCATCGAGGGGGGTCTTCCCATACTATCCCATAATTCCACCAAAGAGGAAGCATGAACACAAGGATGCTTCCAAACCTCCCACCACCAATGCCAAAGTTGCACAACAAAGGGGCAGTGGAAGAACAAGTGCAAGGAATCCTCTTCCTCTGTCCCACAGAGCACACAAACTGAAGGCCCCTGGAAACCACGTTTACGAATGTTATCCCAGGTCAAGCACCTATTCCATGCTAAAGTCCATACAAAGCAATTGCATTTTGGCCACGATAGCTTACTCCACACCCTCTTCCACCAAGGAACCTCCACCCTAACCAACTTCTAAGCCAATAACACCTGATAGCCACAAGCAATAGAGTAAATCCCCTTAGGATTGTGTGCCCAAGCAAGAATATCCTCTTCAAGTAGAGAGCTATAGCGCCTACTGCAAAGAATCATGTTAAGCTCAGCACCGCCTTCCTCCTCCCCCAAATCCGTCCACTGAGTGGGATCCTTCCAACAAGCCCTCTCCAACTGACCATAAAAAGAGGACTTGAAATCACTCACTCTAGACCAACTAGCCGCAAGAAATCTCTGGCTTAAAGGAAGTAGGTGAGGAAATTAGGAGATAAGCGGAGGGAAACCATCCCAAGAATCTGACCAAAAAAGAGCTTCTGAACCCCATCTGCAGATCCAAAATAAACCTTCCTTGATGAGCCTCGCACCCTTCTGAAGAGTACTCCAAATCACCGAACCTTTCCTCCAAAAAGGATACCTAAGGAGATCATGCTGAGGGACTCCAGGGAAATACTCATGAGATAATATCCTGGCCCACAACTAATCCAGCTCCACACACCATCTCCATAAAAGCTTAGCAGCCACAGCCTTAGAACAATGTTGACTGTCGTAAACCCAGACCACCATACTGCTTTGGACTACACACATCTTCCCACTTGACCAGGCTCCACTTGGAGGATGACAAGCATCCAACCCATAAAAACTGCCTTTCAAGAGAATCCAACTCCTTCAAAAACCCTACCAAAGCCACTTGAAGCATACATCTATAAGTAGGGAGTGCTTGCACAACTGACTTAAGAAGCTGAACCCGCCCAGCAAAAGACAACCATCTATGTGTCCAATGATTGAATTTCACCCAGAACTTATCAATAATATTTTGCCAAGAACCCTTGGGAAGCCAGCCTACATAAATTGGAATGCCCAAATACATAAAAGGGAGAACCCCTATCTGAAACCGCAATATATTAGCAATTCTTCTCTGAATGGAGGCATGCGTATTAAAGAAGAAGATGGAAGATTTATCCTCATTAATCAGTTGCCCCGATGCCACAAGGTAAACATCCAACAACTACCTCAGAAAAGTAGCTTCCTTGACAGTAGCCATCCCCATCAAGGCAGTATCATCAACAAACTGCAAATGAGACTGCGGAGGAAAATCTCCACCCCAATGCCAACCCTGAATGATACCTAATCTGACATTTCTTTTCAACAGACACCCAAGACCTTCAGCAAGAAGAAGAAATAGGTACGGGGAGATAGGATTCCCTTGGCACAGACCCCTAGAAGCCCCAAAAAGTTTAGAATGATCTCCATTTATTAGTACCAAGAAGGATACTGACGTAACGCAGCTCATGACCCATTGGATCCATTCTTCACAAAAACCAAAAGCAACAAGGATCTTCCGCAGGAAGGAAAATCTAACCCTGTCATAGGCCTTAGCCATATCCAATTTAATGAACATTGTCTTCTTATGGGAACTAGCCATGGAGTGGATGGTCTCTGTAGCAATAACAACCCCGTCCAAAATCTATCGACCCGCAACAAAGCCACTCTGTTCCTCTTAAATCAGCACTTTAAGCCACTTCTTCAATCTCTCAGCCATTAACTTGGAAATAATTTTATAAACCACATTACAGAGGGAAATAGGCCTAAATTGTGTTAACCTATCCGCCCCTTCACACTTGGGAATAAGAGCAATGAAAGTGGAATTAAGAGCATGCAACATCTGCTTGTTCCTTCGGGACTCCTGAATAACCACCAAAAGATCCAACTTTATGATATCCCATAAATCTCAAAAGAACTCTATTGGGAAACCATCAGGGCCAGGAGCCTTTCCATGCTTAATCTGGAACATAATCTCCTCCAACTCTAGAGAAATCTCCCTCATCATATACTCATTCGCCTCCCTGGGAACCAACTAAGGGATACAAGAAAGAACTTGTTCCTCCTTGACTGAACCCCCTTGATAATCCTCTCTTAAGAGAGTAGCCAAATACTGTGATGCCTCAACCATGATTTCTTGAAATGAGACAACACGATCCCCCCTGTCATTAACCAGCACAGAGATGGAATTACCATGCCTCCTAGCCTTCACATAATTAAAGAAAAAGGCAGTATTTTTGTCCCCTTCCTACAGCCATTCGACACGTTCCTTTCGCTTCCAATAAACCTCTTCCTGTAATTCACATTCCTCCACCATCTTTAGAGTCCTAGCCTCTTCTTTCAGAAGATCCTCAGTAACCCCATTCTCCCGAATCAATCTCGTAATACTATTTAACGCTTCCTGAGTAGCGGATTTATCATGAAAAATATTACCAAAACATCGTCGATTCCACCTTTTAAGCTGATACTTGACTAACTGAAGAAGCTTGGAAAAGGTATACATTTCCGTACCAAAAGCAAGTCTAACTATCCTCCACCACACATCCACTTGGTCATAAAGAGTAGGGTCTCATAACCACATAAGCTGGAATTTGAAGGAAGGAGAACAAGACACCTGAGCAGAGATGATGCTAAGCTTGACAGGCCAATGTTTTGAACCCCTCCAATCCAAAATTTTAGAGGAAGTATACTACAAGTCACCAACCCAATAACATGAGACCAAGAACCGATCCAGCCTCTCGGCAACACAGTCCTCACCAATCCTCCAATTATTTCAAGTAAAACGACCATTACTGGGCTGCACATCAATAAGATTTAGATCAACAATGCTATCCCTCAAAAGCAATGCAGAAAGTTACAATCTAGCAATTCCACCCCTTTTCTCAGACAACTCCACAATAGCATTGAAATCCCCAGCCAGAATCCATGGGTGGAGAGGAGCTAGACTGCGAACAAAATGAAGGTGGGACCACATAAGCTATTTACCCTGATAATCAATAGGCGCATACACATTAGAGAGGAGAATACACTCTCCTGTCACGGAGCATGAGGCCACTAAGGAAATATAAGATCTAGAAGACATCCACCAAAGGGGGAAAATCCTCTGGGGGTTCCATAAGCAAGCCACCCCCCCGGACACACCGTGAGCTCCAACACACTGACACTCGCCAAACTTCCACAACTTAGGTACCATATTCAACATACTCTCCACAAATAATTTAGTTTCCATAAGAAAAAGAATATCTGGAGAATGATTCCTAACCAAATCACGAACAACTTTTTTTTGAGGGCCACTGTTCAAGCCCCTAACATTCCATGA
Organism: Sequoia sempervirens; assembly: GCA_007258455.2. Taxonomy (NCBI): domain Eukaryota; kingdom Viridiplantae; phylum Streptophyta; class Pinopsida; order Cupressales; family Cupressaceae; genus Sequoia; species Sequoia sempervirens. The sequence continues at coordinate 10,255 of VDFB02061506.1, forward strand.
TAGAACAATCATTTCTGGTTACACAAGAAGTACGAATCTAGGGTCTTAACTGCCCCTGACTCCACCAGAGTTTCCCTAGTTGATTTAATCTTTTCCATATCCTTTTTTCTACCCAGCTTGGGATTCTTCTCACCAACCCCTTTCTTTGGGTCCTTTTACAAAATACCCATGCGAGAAGAAGACAAAGAGTTCTTTCCAACTTTCGCACCAATCTTTATGGGAAAAGGAGAACCCTCTTCCCCATTCTTCAAAACTCCAATAACAAGATCCGACCCAACCTAGACAATCAATTGTTGATCCGTGTCCATCTTCCCAACACCCGTATCTTGCACCTCCTGCATAGCTTCCGTAGGAGTCCCATCCTTTCCTACACCCAAAGTTCCTTGATCCAAGTTCATCAGATCCGGATTCACTTCCTGTTGGTTGAGGTCATCCAACACCTCAAACCTGTTAAAAGTATCATCATCTTGCCTCTCCCCCAGAGTCCTCTTCTGCCCTTGATTTCTATTACGAGTTTTGACAGGGATATATCCATCCTCTCCAGTACCATTACCCGGAATAGGCCCCATCCCCTTATCAACCCTAGGTGGATTGTGAGGAGGTTGGGAAAATTGGGTCACCACTGGCTTAGCCCTAGGGCATTTGTGTTGCAAGTGTCCATATTCATGACAAAGTCGGCACCTAAAAGGTAGAGTTTAATAATCTAACTACTGCACCCATGTATATGATTCTGCACTTACATCCACAAAATCCGGCAATGGCATGCTTAAATCAATTTCTACACAGATATGGGAAAAATTCATTACCTTTTTAAATTGTGTCTGTTGTGATGATCCAACTGGTTTAGCAAGCATTGAAGCCACTAAATGTAAAACATCCTCTCGCCAACATTCGACTGGAAACCACGGTAGCCAAACCCAAACTGGAACCCTATTCGAGAGCTCCTCAGTCAGATTGAAGCCCGCATGCCACGGCTTCATAAATAGGCCCACTTGGTTATAGAAGTAGGGACCTCCCTCAAAAATCCTATTCCGATCCGCCATGCAATCAAAGGAGACCATAAAGTAGTTATTCGCTAGGAGTCTAATCTCCATCTCTCCTTTCGGCATCCAGGTCCTCTGAGCCCAAGATTCCAAAAATTGCAATGAGACTCTTAAACCCATAAACTTGCAATAAAAGGAGTGCTTCGAATAAT
>VDFB02061507.1:0-68687 GCA_007258455.2 Sequoia sempervirens
CAAATAATAGCATCCAACACTAATTTATAAGCTATCAAAACAAATAATAGCATCCAATACTAATTTATAAGTTGTCAAAACAAATAATAGCATCCAATACAAATTTATAAGCTGTAAAAAAAAGAGCATCCAACACTAATTTATAGGTTGTCTTAAGGGGTCCTAATATGACGTCTTAAGGGGATGTCTTAAAGAGTCCTAATACAACGTCTTAAGGGGATGTCTTAAGGGGTCCTAATACGACGTCTTAAGGGGATGTCTTAAAGGGTCCTAATACGATGTATTAAGGGAATGTCTTAAGGGGTCGTAATACAAAATATTAAGGATATAATTGACTTTACAATAATTTATGCATGATATTTAGTGATTATACAATCAAATATAAAGTTTCAAAGTAGGAAAACATGCACATTTAATAAACAATATATATAGAATATTGATTTAGATACTTAAAAGTACATAGAGTACATAATTGTGTATGTACATGTATTTGTAATTTGTACAAAATGTTCAATTGTGTAAGTATGCATGTACATATATTTCATCTCAAAACAATTTTTACAAAATTTGGATATGCCATCTGAAGAACATCTTAGACTCATGCCCATAATGTATTAAGTCTTCACACCACTTGATATTAAAAAGGTACAAGTAATATCAATGAAATCATCAAAACATACATATTTTAATTAATTAAAACTATCTATATGTACACAACTCAAGCATTTTCATTTAAAAGTATTCCACACATGTGTGTAGGTTGAATCCAGCCATCCTCTCCTTTTTGTTTCAAAGTATGATCTATCAATGCAATGATGGTTTAAGGATATAAAAAGGGATAATAAATCAATTTTAACTATTAATGTACAAGTAATATCAATATATAATCAAAACATATATTTGAATATAATTTGACTAATAATTACCTATTTTGATCAAGTATTCCATGTTTAGGTTGAATCTACATGGACTAGATCCTTTTTGTGATTATGGCTTAAGGATCTATAAAAGGACAATTTAAATCAATTTCAACTAATAACACACTTGACCAATATCAAAACATGTATTTAATCTATTTAAAAGGACAATATAAAACTAAAACTATACTTACTTGTATTTACTTATTCCATTGTACCATTTGCATCCTCTCTCTTTTGCAATGCATCTATGATTGTCTCATGCTCTTCCATAGAAATTTTCCATAGCACTTTATTTGTAGGTCTTCCATGATACCAATCTAGTTTTATATTTGTTGGCACCATCACATGTGAATAGTGTATAATCTTTTTATTTGTTTCATAATCTTCGAATGCAGGTAGACCATTCATCCTTGTCAGGTATTTTCATAGCCAAGTGCCAACAACCACCACTGATCTTATACAAAAACATGAAAATCATCATCAAATAAGTTCAAAAAATTTCTTAAGGGAATCAAAGACTTGTTCTAAAATATTTCTTAAGGGGATCAAAAACTTGTTATCAAAATTTGCTTAAAGGGATGTCTTAAGGGGATCACCGTACCTGTTGGATAATGATAGCCATCATCATCTTCTTGAGGTGCTATTAACTTATGTTTAGTCTCCACACAATGAGCCAACCAATATTATGCTTTCTCTTCATTCCCCTAAGGTGCAACAAGAACATACACATGTGCCACAAATAAAATTTGATTTAATAACTTGCAAATATCCATATAAAGAATTTAGTATTACAAAATAACTTAATAAAGTGAAATAAAGTGAAATAAATTGAATTAAATTACCTTCTTGTATAAGGTATGAAACACGGTCATAGTCTTCAGATGCAAGTTTTATTTTTATTTGTATACTTGATCATTTTCTTCAATAGTTCTTTCATATTGATCATGTGCTTGTGCAAGTGTCAATGATCTTTGCTCCCACTATTCAACCCATTTTTTATTTTCACATGCTTCCCAATCTCTTGAGATACAAAACTGATAAAAACATGCAAGATCCCTTGTCTAGATAGTCCATGTGCTTGCTATCGAACTCCCGAATGAATGCCATTTAGTAGATCCACTGATTGTCTCATAGGTCAACTCTAGGTATAATGTTCTCTTCTTCAACCAACCAAAAGAATCAATGAACTATAGAGTACTCACTCGAACTAGGTGTAGATAATCTTGTATTACACCAATCCACAATTGCATGTGCATCTTTAAATTTTACTACATCCTCAAATTTTAATTGTTCTCTAACAAGAATTTTTTGACAGGCGCACCAACTCCATCATGTTCTCCTTTACCATGCCCAACTTCTACATAAGCAAAATTGGCCAGCCAGCCATGGAAATGTTTTTCTACATGTGTAAAATTGGGCATCAAGCCATCGAGCATGTTGAGAGTGAATGGAATATTTTGGTACAATCTTATTCTTAAATTCACTCATGAATGCATGCACACTAACTTTTTCTGTAACTAAATGACAACACTTTCCTATTTTTCCATTTTTTAAAGAATATTGAACATTCTTAAATCTTTTAACATCTACTAATTGTTGTCCAAAATCATTATCAACAGTTTCATGCATACAAATTCTTAAGAATGAAATATTTCCATAGTTAATGCATTGTCCATAATTACAATAACTTAAATAAAACAATTTACCATTAGATCTTTGACAAAAAAAACCTAAAATAAACTCCCTTATTGCTTCAGGTGGCATATTAATACCACATTACTATATAATCGTGTTAGTATGCAAGGTACAATGCATATATCGAAAAACATCATAAAAATAACAAAATTGAGCATGTGTTTTACAACAACAAGATATTCGTTGCTTATTAATTTTTACATACTAGGGTTTACATTTTTCAAAAGACTTTTGACTTATTTTAATATTACTAGGTAAAACTAAATCACCAAAAAAATTTCTATAAAATTTAGTTTGTGTTGTATCTAATAGGTGTTTTGGGTGAGAATCACGAACTTTGAAACCCACCCTTTATTTTAAAACATCTCTAGCAATAGATGAAACCCTAGTATTATCATGCCAATATTTTTCTATCAAAGATTTAATTTCAACATTCAATTTCATATCAAACCTCGAGAGTCAACCAATGAAACTCCAACATTGGTTGATAGGATCATTTTCTATACTTTCTCTTCTTTTTGCTGCTCTTAGCAATGTTTTAGGATGTATTTTTAAAACTTCACTAATATTAAGTTTTTCTACCATTCTAGTCCAAAAGTTTCTTTATTAACCATAGCAAATCTTGACTGAGCAATGTTTTATTTATTCTCATCAATCGTGACCATTAGTTGACATTGGAAATGTAATTTTTTTTATTTATAAAAGCAGAATTTGTTGTATATTCTATTCGCATGTGTTCTTATTTATCTCCAACAAATTTAACCAAGAAGATTATCGAAAACACCACTTTCAATTTAAAAAAAAGTATTTTCATTAAATTGAACATCACATTGTAGATTTTCATCTTCATCTTCATTTTCATTTTCATTTTCAATTTCAAATTGATTTACATTTCATCTTCATTTTCATCAACAAAATGATTTTCATTTTCATTTTCATCAAAACAACAGTTTTTCTTTTTCATTTTCAACTAAAGGATCATTCTCATTTTCATTTTCAACAAAAGATTTTTTTTTTTCATTTTCAAAAAATTCTATTAAAGTTTCATCTCTCTGAACATTATTAGTCTCAACATCATTAATTCCAACATCTTATAAAACTTCTACATACGAATTTACCATTTCACTAACATGTGGATTTGAAGACGTACATGGATTTGCACATATTGAAACATTCTCCATAGCATTGAAAGAGGGATTTGAAGACATAGTAGAACTTGCTTGTATAATCATATTCTTCTCCAAATTGACTTCTTGCAAATTAGTTTCGTCTACAACCATGGTCTCCTCGATGTTTTCATCTTCAATAGTTGTGAAATTGGATGCTCCCCCACCATTCATTGATTTAATTCTCATTCTTCTTTCTCTTTGTATTTGTCTCTCCTTCTCTTTATTTTCTTCAATTTCTTCAGGATTCAATGTCTTCCTCCTCTTATTATGAGATTTATCTCCTATGATTATAAAATTCTCAAGCACAAATGAATGTCAATAGTGAAAGTCTTCAAAAAATTCAATCCAAATTGGAAGTTGAAGACCTATAAGGACAAAATTCTTCCTCTTGTGTTCCTCAAAACAAGTAGAAAACTAGTGCAATTCCACTTTAAAAACTGTTTTCTTCATGCCTCCTTTGAAAAATTCAATCCATATTGCAAGTTGAAGACCATTTGTTCCTCCAAACAAGTACAAAACTAACACAATTCCACTTCAAGAACAGTTTACATGATGCCTCCTTTGAAAAATCAATAAAAAATGCAAGTTCACCACCTACAAAGACAATAGTTGATGAAAAATTGCCCAATATGTCATACTCAGTTGTACATGTGAAGTTGCAAACTTCATAGTAAACTTTGCCAGTAAATTTTTAAAAATAGGGTTAAAAACAAATGGGATCCCATTTATTAAAAATGGGATCCCTTTCCCAATATTAAATGTGGAGACCATTGACAAAGGAATGGGATCCCATTTATAAAGCAGGATCCCATTTCCTTGTCAATGGTCACAACATTTAATATGGGGAAACAAGATCCCTCTTTACAAAACATGATCCCGTTTCTGTTTCTAAAAATTTGAAATTGGGTTTGCTTTGTGGTTGGGTTTCTGCCTTTTATTTTGGTTTGGGAAAAGCATTGGGAATCCGAACCTAGGCCTTCAAACTAGTTTGACTCGCAAGTTGAAGGTCCTAACAATGTCAAAGAAAAATACCGAGTTTGGATAGATGGCTAACAACTTTTTTTGTAGAGTTTTTTTATGAAATTAAAACTCATTTTAGATGAGACAATGTAGATTTCAAATATGTAATTTTTTTTACAATTGGATTATTTTTTCTATTTTCAATTAATTTATGATGAAACTATCCATAAGCTTTAAATATAATGGTTTTTTACTATTTTAATAACTTTTGATCAATATAACATTTTGACAAACGGATTGCACAAGAACAAACTTCAAACAATTCTTTTCAATTTAAAAAAAATCAAAAAATGATAAGTTTAGGTCATCTTATGTGTGTCATACACGATGATTTTTCAAAACAACAAACATGCCTAATAAAAATTTTACAAAATAAAAATATTCAATAAAAAATTACAAAATATATAAAAAAAAAAGGTTAGGTGAGTCACAAATCTTTTCCCAAAAGAATTTAGAAAAATACAATAATTTAGGTCAAAATATGGATGTTGTACATGTGCATGGTGTGGTAAAAAAAAGTGACTTTTAAACATTGGTTTTCAGAAACACCTATTAAAACTCAATTTGTACAATTTGGGTGTTTTAATTCCTTAGTTTAAGTGTGAGGTTCACTATTATTGACATGTAAGCAATATATCAATGAGCACATCATATTGTGTGCAAACAAGACAATGTTAGAAAGATCTCATTGGAGAATTTAACGTAATGTCAAGTCCACAAGTGCAATGACATGGCCAAGAAATTAGCTTGTGTAGATTGGGATCTTATTAGAGCTCATGAAGATATTAGGGCTGAATGGTTCGTTATATCAAATTTAATCTAATAATTGATGCATGGCTAAAGGGATAAGTGAAGAAGTCACCCCATAGGCTAGATGTGATTGATTTTGCATGTGATGTAATTACTTGAGATTATGAAACATATGTGATAGTAGATTTTGAGTTTGAGGAATAGTAAGAATACTATAGATTTTAAACATGTGTCAAGTTTAGACATAATCTTTTTCATTTTATGGTTGGAAAAAATATGTGAAGACAACATTGAAGCATAGAAAAAGCTCCTTGAATAAAATTACACATCTTGAACTCAATTTCATGTACATGGTTTCAAAATATGACCCAATATATGTCTAAAATTAAAACTATCCCATTTGAAGAGGAATTTAAACATTATAAAACTAAAGTATAGATCAAGCAAGAATCAACCAGAAAACTTTTAATGTGTTCATGAATTTAAAAAAGAATCAGCTATTTACAAGACCATAAGTATGACAACTACATGGTGGAAAAAAATGAAATGGAAAGAATTAAACAAATAAGATATAAATAAACAAATGAGTGCCATAATTTCTTTGAGAAATTAAGACATAAAAAATATAATAAATTTTTTGAATCCCACTTTCTTATATTCAAAAATAGAATGTATAAATTCTCTTACAATAAAAAAATAAAAAAAATCTAAATCTAAATTATATTTTTATCTTGCTAATAACCATTGAAATTTCAAAATCTTGTTAATAAGTCCATTGTCACATATTCTAATATCCAATTCAAAGGTTAAGACATTTGTTTTCCAAGATTTAGGTCACTTATTTAACGTTTCCTTAATATTAGAAACCTTTTCCTACATATTATTTTGAAAAGAAGCTAACTTTGTTGACGTTATCTTTGATGAATTTGAATCTTCTTTCCTTAATTTCTTCTCACTGTCTAATTTGTTATCTCTAAACGACCAACCATCGCTTATTTTGAGTCCAAAGAAATGTGGTATACCTCCAAAATTCTTAATTTTAACATGCACACACTTACACACAATAATGTTTGTGTTCATAGAGTCATTTATAATTTTTTGTGACATATGCCTACAATTCATTAGTAGTTTCTTCTGAAGTAGAGTTCATTACTTATCTTTGACATTAACATCTCTATTCAAAATCATGTTTCATTGTTAGAATGGTCATCAAAAATGTTATTTATGTTACATTTCATGTCTATTTAGTACAAAAGGTGTTGCAACGTTGAAAAGGGATCTACCTAGCACCAATTATATTTCTCATTAGTGAAAAATCAACTTTGGTACCGATTAATTCACCTTACACAACCAGACTAAAGATAGAAAAATAATAATTCATAATTTCACATTTAGTGTTAAAACAAATATGAGCTACAAAAATGAATGTGGATGGAAAAGTTTAAATTAAAATATTCACTCCTTCTCAAGACTCGGAACAAGCTGCACCTTCTATTACACTACCTCAACAGAAAACAAAATATCCAGTAGACGGGATAAGCAATTTGTAGTTTAACAATAGCGCTTTAATAAATAACTACACCCACAAGCTCTAAATACCCGCAAAAAGTAACCAGTTGTATGAGGATATTTTTGAGTTTTTAATGAAATTTTTAATAAAAATATCAGAAGTACAGAACACTTGTTTGGAAGTCACAGAAAAATATTAAGAAAGAAAAATGACAAGAAGAATTAAAAAATGCAACGTCCATGTTAACGACAGAAAAAAGTTGTGTACAGAAACATTTGTCCTTTACTTGGTCTGCAGTGATAGCACAGAGCTAGTGGAACAGGCAAGCGAAATATATATAACAGCAAGTTGTTGGAAAAGTATATACCATAAACAGTTCTTCGATTTTACATATATATTCTTCGAAGGACGTATAATAAAATTCTAATAGGTGTGTGGGATGCATGTGTTACTGAAACATGAACTGAAAAAATACTGTGGATACTGACCATTGCGATGTCCGTATTCATTTCAATGCCGACAATTCCTTAAATTATATATTACATGCTGTAGGTTATGATGATTCAAACTATGGAATCTGAGGCTTTTGACCATCTCTATATAAAACATCGAAGAATATAATTAATTTAAGATTGGAATAATAACAATATTATATTTAAAAAATATCAAGCGCAGTAAAGGACCGAGTTCCCATCGGTATGGAGTTTAGTCAGAGACTTCCCATAGATTGAAAACCTCTGTTGTCGCGTTCCTGAAATATATGATCTTTTCTTGGAGAATGTCAAGCCGAATAAGTCTATATATACCGTGTTTGAGCTTACAGAAATGCAACAACCACTGTTCAGTGACGTCCTTAAGCTTTTAGTGTGAAGTGCTGCCTTGTTAGCATTTCTAATATAAGCAGTCTGAATAGCTTTTGTTTAGTATAAAATGAAATCTGCGCTTGCTTTTATTATTTCCCTGTCTTTTCTTGCTTGGGCTATTTTACTTTCTGAAGCTCGTCCAATGAACGCAGTCAATAGCGCATCCACAGACTCTGCACTTGCCCGTGCTCCCAACATTAGTGCAGCCTCAACTGTTGTTCAGAAACAGAGGGTAAGCTATATGCATTTGGCAAGAGATGAAAGCTTCGAGGCTGTAACATCTAGTGGGAGAAACTATGGTGCCTATAAAACAAGCAAGGATGATGTTAGTGGAGGACCACCCATCACGACCCGTTCAGAAGGCCATAGTCCAGGGGTTGGACATTGAATAGATCTATATTGGGAAGAATTCGTGTTGTGTATATCGTTGTCTGTTTTTTAGTTACTTGATATTATTTTCTACCACAGTATATTGTACAAGCATATTTATATATTTGCATCTCATGCAATGCGATCCGTTGATTTTAGCAGTTCATTGGATTGGATAACTTATTTTCTTGTTTATATGGTAAGCCTTAGTTCAAAGGCTGATTTTTCTTTTTTGTCTGAGAGAGAGTGCTCTAAAAATCCATCTAAAGCAATATATTGTCTATTTTGCATTCTTCAATGATTTTTTTTATTAGAGGCTCATGTTTAAATAGCACATTTTAAACTTTGATTTGTTTAGGTGGTTCATCTAATGTTACACTGGCTTCTCAGTAAGATTCATTTATTAGTGTGATTTCAAATGAGCCATTAAAACAAGTCAAAGCTTAGATTGTACTGTTTAAGCAAAACCATCTTGAAAAAACAGAATAAAAAATGTATGTGAACAAATGTAATGTCTATCGAGCACTCTAGAATGTTTTTATTTTCCTTAAAAATAGAGATATGAAATGCATTTAAATCAATGTAATGTCTATCTATCACTTTGAATATACATTCAAACATGTTTATTTATTAATTTACATTTAGAATAAATATAATTTTGAATCTCAATTATTTAATAAACATGTTGCATCTAAAGCATTTTAGACATTGTAGTGAACAAAAATTCATTTATAATTTTTTGAATGAGCTTTCACACAAATAAATCCAATATTTGTGTTCAAATGTAGAATAAGACACTATACTTTTGCTAATTATACAAATCACCCAATTTAAATGTCATTTATATTTACAAAATATAAATTGATTCTAACTATGTTTTAAAAAATAATTTAATTATAAATAATATTTTATTTACAAATTATCTATTTCCTATGCACATTAATTCATTTATAATAAACAAGTAACATGTTAACTTATTACCATTTAAATGTTTTACATAATAGTTAAAGTGCATGTGTGATATAAAAGGTATGTGAAGCAAAGTATTGTCTATCCACCACTCTAGAATGGTTTGTTTTTGTCCTTATAGAGAAAGTTATAAAATGCATTTGAAGCAATGCAATGCCTATCCAACATTCTGATAGGTTCAAACATATTTATTAATTAATTTAAGGTTAGAATGTAATATGATTTTGAATCCAAATCAATTAATAAACATGATTCATTTAAAGCATTAATTAGATGTTGGAGTGAAGCAAAATTTCTGTATATTTTTTTAATAAGTTTTAACACACAGATAAATCCACTTTTTATATTCTAAATATAAAACATGATAATATTATTTTTCTAACTATACAAACCACCCAATTTAAATATTATTTACAACTAAAAAAATATATTAACTCTAATTATATTTTTTTAAATTAATTAATTATAAAAATGCATTACATAATTGTTATATATTAATTATATAATCCATTTATAATAAATAAATAGCGTTTTACCTTATTACCATTTAATTACATACATAATACTTAAACTTCCTCCAAACCAAGCAGCTTCTTCCTTACTTCACTGCCTGTTATTATTTTCAAAACAAGTTGTGGAGGATTGAAGGTAAACTACTACGTAATTCTCCAAAATGAGATTCATAACGCAGAAGAGCAGACAATCATTTTGCACGGTTTTGAGTAACCTTTGTCAATGAATAAATGAATATAATAAGTATATCAGCTCATAGGAGTATCATTTTCTCATTGGATAGTCATTGTTCAACTACAACCACAATGTTTGGATTGTCTTTTTGCACATAGTTTTCTGTGTCAGCTTGAGTAGCCATATTCAACCTGATGCAAAGGGCACGGCTTTCTGTCTGTATTTGTTGATGTCTTTATATTAACTTTTATGAACATTTAACCTCTGCAATTTAAGGGAAAATGACTGCCACTTCTGGGATGCTGATGTTAACATGGGCATCTATGAAGAGGTTTAAATTTACTATGGAAAAACACCTTTTGTGCGGGAAAGAAATAAATGGCTTGTACTAAACAGTGAAAATTAAGTAAAACTATTTTCTCCTGGTAAAGGAATTAAGGTGCCCTTCCTGCACAGTGAAAACAAGCTTGGACAAGGCCTCTTCTGATTCAGCCTTTGAACGCCGAAAAGGGTAACTTTCCTCGTCTGTAAACACACAAAATCCTGGAGTTATGCAGTTGTTCCTAATTTCCTAATTTCATCTCCAGTTATCGTTAGACTCTCGGTGGAGGTCCTCATCTCCTGAGATGGGAAAATGATATCTTTCTCAAATATACTCCTCTATCTTACTCCAACTAATTCAGACCATTTTCCAAACATATATATTTAGAAATATTATAAATTATCAATTAAGGTTTACATGTTGTAGAAAAGTTATTTTAGTGATTTAATTTTGGTATTAAAATATTAATTAATTATGAGTTAATTTGTTATAAATAAGATTAAAAGAATGTAATGTTTTGAAAATATTTATACAAATGATTATAAAACCCAATCTATATAAACATTACTAATATTTTATTTATATTTTTCTATGTCCACTATGAATTAAATATTTCTACAACATTGTTTGTCTACATTTCTTTTAGATGATATCACAACAATTGATCCCATGAACTTGTGTGGACATGAAAATGGCGGCAGAATCCCAACTAGCCAACATTAAATTCCTCCACCGTAGAATTTCAAATTTTGTCCCAACCATATCTTTCCACGTGTGTGAATTTTTATTTTTTTTCTCCATCCTAGCTTATTTTTTGCATTCATATCATTCAATGTATTAAGACAGATTTAAAATGATAATTCAATGTCAATCTTCCCAAGGAAGATTTTCCTAAATGGAAATATTAAATGTAATTAATTTTTTTCTTTTTCCCTCCTTTGTTGGGCTTATTCATAGCTTCTAGAATAAGTCATAGTTTTTGGTTAATAGATGTATATGGTCATTTGTGAAGATCGTTGAATGAAATGAAAGTGTAGAAGTGGGATCATTTGTAGCTTCAAGAATAAGTCATAGTTTTTGGTTAATAGATGTATATGGTCATTTGTGAAGATCGTTGAATGAAATGAAAGTGTAGAAGTGTAGAGCAAAGCAACAAATATAATTTCTATAGCAACACTTAATAGAAGCAGCTAGTGCTATAGCGACAGCCAGAAACATGGGATTTTATGTTATTATGTTTTCTGAGCTTATAAAAAAGAGCAGCAGCTCTGTATTTTTCTTTCTGGTGAAAATATTGTAAGCTTTGAAAAATATATGAAATAGAAAACTCAATTTGGCTCATTTATGTGTTTAAATTTCTGCACTTCATTCATGTTCTCTACTCTGTTCTATTGTATTTTGTTTTATTACTCTGTCATTTGCCTCTTCCTTCACGTGGTATTAGAGCTAAAGATTTTCAAAAGGGATTTTGAAGGATTTAAAGTTTTCTCAGCACAAAGGTTTCATAGTCATCAATGGCAGCTCCAAGCACAAGTTTGAAAAATGCACAAATTCCTCAGTTCAATGACAAGAATTATGAATACTGGTCAATTACAATGAAGACAATATTTTTCTCTCAGGACATTTGGGAGCTTGTTGAAAATGGTTACCCAAAACCAGTAGATGTAGCAACATACAATGCACTTACATAAGCAGAAAAATATTTGTTAAGAGATAACAAGAAGAAGGATTTTGAAGCTCTCTTTTATATTTTCCAAGTAATGCATGAGAGCATATTTCCAAGATTTGAAGTAGCAATCAAATCTAAACAAGCCTGGGATATTATGCAAACACCATACCAGGGAATGGACAAGGTGAACACAACAAACCTGCAAATGTTGAGAAGAGATTTTGAGGCAATAGTCATGAAGGAGACTAAATCAATACTCATTTTTTCCACAAATGACTAGACTGGTTAATCAAATCAAGTCTCATGGTAAGGTACTTGAAGAAAGAAGAGTAGTTGAGAAGATTTTGAGAAGTCTACCTACAAGGTTTGAGTTCATTGTTGTGGCCATAGAAGAGACTAAGAATCTCCCTCAATTTTCTGTTGATGAGCTCCATGAATCTCTTATTTCACATGACAATAGGTTGAGTAGAAAAAAAAAATCATCATTGGAGCATGCTTTCAAGACACAAGCTTCAATCAGCCATGGTAGAGGTAGAAGAAGATCAAACTCAAGAGGAAGTAGTTTGTATGGAGGTGGAAGAAGTAACCCATAAAACTTAGGTGGAAGAGGTAGTAGCCAAAGTTCCAATAAAAATCAGCCCCAAGAACAAAGGTATGATAAATCACAAGTCCAATGTCATTATTACAAAAAATATGGGAATTATTTAATGAATGTAGTAAGAAACCGTTCCAAGTATGAGCGTGTTTGGTGGTGTTGTCATTAATTTCAATACAATGAACAGTATGTTGCAGATTGTGCATGTATAGTTGAGATGTTGTGAGTACATGGAGATATCCTTATAATGTTGCAGATGTTCTGAAATGATGAGTTTCCAATTGCTTTTAGGAAAATTAATAAAGATTGAAGTCACACTTATGTATGGACTCAGAATGTGCTCCGGTATGTGCTTTGTGTTTCTTCTATGTTGATCCTATGCTTATGTGGATCTGAAGGGTTGTTGTTGATGATCCGATGGTGATATCTCATGATTTGTACCTTCTAGTTTGTTGATGTGTGAACTAGTTTGGTAGAGTTGCTTATCTGCGAACTAGGAGAAATGTTTCTACTCCATAGTCCTTTGCTATTTTGTTTTAGATCTTTCATATTTGGAATATGTCTTGCAATAGTGTTCTCTGGGTTATGGAAAAGATGCTTGTGGTTTGGTGATCTAGAAGTTGAGTTTCAGAGTTGTTGTATGTGTTTGCATAGTCTGGGTGGACCGATGGAAGGAGTTTTGTATTCAAAGGTTGCTACACTTGCTGTGGATGTATTTAAAGGAGCCTGAGAAGTGTTCTCATGCATAATGAAGTGTGTTATGTTGTCTGTGTGTTATCTTCTTGGTGGGTAGCATGTACTTCAATGTTCATTTGTGTTTTCATTAGGTTTGGCCAACCCAGTGTTTACACTTCATATGAAGAATTAAAATTTAGTTAAGGAAGCATGTGGTTGATATGAGACATTATTTTTGGTCTTGGTTAAGTTTTTAATTAGTCCACTCGCATTCTTTTCCAGCACGGGAATGTTGAGCTGCTGACCTAATTTGAATTTATGAAATGAAGCGTATGTGGCCAACCTTGGATAGAGTTTCTAAGGTTGAAGCTAGTATAAATGTGAGTCGAGATGTGAAGGATTAACATAAATACAAGTAATGAAGTAAGCCACAAGTGAAGAGAAAAAGTGTGTGAAAGTGAGTTGAGGCAGTAGTACTTCATTGTGTTAGATTCCTAAAAGCAGCGAGATGAAGGTTTCTGCTATCTTCTATTCAACGTTGCGAATGTGTGTAACTTGTTGTGGTGGATCTTTTTGTTATATTTTGTATTTGTAGGTAGTGAGCCTCCGTGTTGGATAGTGAGTCCTTTTGTAGGCAGTGAACCTTTGTAAATGGGTAGTGAGCCCTTGGTAGTGAGCCTCTTGTATTAAGTTTTGCTATCACTTTATATTGTGAGTTAATCCTCACTGTGGTTTCTCCCTCATTGGGTTTCACATGTAAAATATGGTGTTCATTTTGTTGATTTTTTTTTCTGTTATCTGCATTTCATGTTCATACCTAACAACAAAACAATTTGGTTGTGAAGTTAATAAGTGTTTGAATTTTTTGACAATTGATTCACCACCCTCCCAGTTGTCCTACGCCTTTTAACAATTGGTATTAGAGTTGTGGTTCCTTGGTGTAGAGCTTAACTACTTAAGGAAGATTTGATGGTGCATAAGTTGGCGATCCCTATGTTCGATGGATCTGATTATAGTGACTAGAAATTGAAGATGAGAGGATATATTATCTCTCTTGGTTACAAGACCTGGAAGGATGTTGAGATGAAGTATGTTGCTCTAGTGAGTGGTCCTACTACTATAGACGAGGTTTCTGCTTATGAGCAGAATGAAAAAGCGAGGTATGCTATCTTTTGTGCTTTGTCTAAAACTGAGCAAACTAAGGTTCTTTCTTTGGACACTACTCATGAAGTTTGGAAGAAGTTAGAAGAACTATATGAAGGAAATGAAAGAGTAAAATTGACAAAGAATATGACAGAAAAGAATAGATACGAGACTTTGAAAATGGAAGAAGGGGAAGATTTTGCAAGCTATTCCCAGAGGGTTGAACTTGTAGAAAATGAAGATAAGAATCAAGGGGGAAAATGGACTAATGAAGATATAATTGAGAGGATTTTAATAACCCTACCTGACTGTTATAGTGATAAGATATCAGTTATTGAAGTGATGTATGATCCTAAGAAGTATACTAAAGAACAATTATTTGGCACCTTCACAACATTTGAGATGAGAAAGTTTGGAAAGGAGGAAAAGATATAAATTGCATTTAAAGCAACAAATACTGAGGATGATCTAGATAGTGATGGTTCTGATGAGTTGGAAGCAAATTTTACCAGGAAGTTGAAGAAAGGTATCAGTAAGTATATAGGTATGTTTCCCTTTAAATGTTTCAGTTGTGGTAATATTGGTCATTATGCTTCAAGATGTCTAAATAGGGTTGTACATAAGAACAATTATTATAAAGATAAGGATAGAAAGGATAAGAAATATAAGAAGTTGTATTATGCTAAAGAAGAAGCCAAAATATCTGATTATGGGGGTGATGATAGTGAATGCTTGTTTTTAGCTTTGGAGAATAAATCTGTCTCTGCTAACCTTGGAAAATGTGTAAGAAAGATTTTTTTAGAGAACAAAAAGAATGAGATGGAAGGTACTTTGGTAACCTCCTTTCATGCTTAACAAGATGAAGACTACTGGGTGATTGATAGCGGATCTATAATCACATGACCAGAGATAAAAGTAAGTTTACTAAACTTGAAAAGTATGATGGTAGTTTGGTATTGTTTGGTGATGATTTAGGAGAAAATATTGTTGGGAAAGGTACAATTAGTTTTGATGGAATACATAGCACTGGTGATGTATATTATGTAAAGTAATTAAGACAAACTTTTGAGTGTTGGTTAGATGTGTACCTCAGGTTTTAAACTTTTGTTTCAGGATAATACCTATGTGATGAGAGAAATATTTGGAGATATGGTTGTTGTAGGAAGGAGAACTCATGGAAATATCTATCAACTTAAGGGTGTTGATGGTTAGTTCCTTGTAACTCAAGTCAATGAAAGTTGATTGTGGAACTAGAGAATAGGACATGTAAACTTTGATAATCTAGTCAGAATCAGTTCAAGAGATGTTGTTTGAGGTCTTTCTAAAATCACAAGCCTTGCTAATACTATTACAGTAGTTGTAAGTTAGGTAAACATATAGGAAGCAATTTTAAGGGAAAAGAGCAATCTACTACCAGAATTCTAGAATTAATTCATATAGATCTTTGTGGTCCAACTAGAATAGGAAGCCTCAATGGTGATAGGTATTTCATTCTCCTTATTGATGATTATTCTTGAAGGACATGGGTTTCTTTTCTTAGAGAGAAGACTAAGGCTTTGGATAGGTTTAAAGTGGCGATTTGATGGGTATCTGTAGGGTATGTGGCTGATGACTTTTGTTTTACCCAAAATTCATGAAACGAAAAGGGTTTTTAAAGGAGATTATCAACTTTTTACCAATATAAATTATGATTTTCTTTGAATTTAATAACTAAATATTATTCATTTTCTATTTGAATTACAACTAAAGTCCTAATTGATAGGCTAATTGAAAAACATCTATAGCTTTCAAATGGTATCACATTTTTTGAATTCGAAGCATGTGTCACATTTTATATGTCACATACTATAGGATTTAAAAAAAATCATGAATTTTTGACCAAGTTAAAGTGGTTAGACATACAACTTTTTATTTTTTAAAAAATTTGTAATAAAAAATTCATAATTAGTTATTTATTTGGAAAAAAATTACAAAAAAATATGCATCACATCAGGACATGAGTCCTCTACTTATATTTAAAATCTTATAAAAAAAATATTACCATTTTATTGTGGTTATGGTGGTCAGAAAAACACAAAATTGATATTTTTTTCCCTAAAATTTAAGTACTATTGCATTGAAATTTCAAATTTTCACCAAATAGATTTTTTTGAAAAAACCTAGTAGTTTAGAAACCAGATTCAATTTTCTATAGATTCTATTCTTACATATTATTGAAATGATATAGAGAACTTATTCATTTTTATACGTAAAGTTTCGTAACTCTGATTTTTCTAATTTTTTTGCCACTTAAGGGCCTGTTTTTTCCATGATGATCCTGCACATACCCAAAAATTAGTTTGGATTTTGGAAAACTACATCAGAGCCTATTTTAGTGAAATGGGTATCCAAATCCACAAAAATATTTGAAAAATAGGTACAATGGGACTCATTTTTAACTCTTGGTGAATGAGTCCACTTTGACTTTTTTGGAAACTTGAAAGTGAAACTTGTAGCTCTTGGTCTACTCTTCATCTATTCGTCTTCGTCAAAGCCTTTGGTCAAATTTAGGTAATTAAACCAAATGATGAAATAATATAATTAGAACCTTTCCATGATGATGGATCTTGAATTTCTACAATAATTGATGAAGAATCTACCCTTCAAGACACTTGAATGCCCTTGTGAATGCTTGACTCTTGCTTGCTTGACTTGATATCATGTAGGCTTATGTTGCTTGGATCTTCTTATGTGATATGAGGATTTGAAATCTTTCTTATATAGGAAAGGCATTCAAATGACCATTATTTTGATCCCCAAGCCTGACATTCATCAAAATTCAACCTAGAATTGCAATTTTCCTGCTCAATTTTTAAAAATTATTTAAAAGGGACTCATTCACCACCCTTAGCAAATGGGTCCTACCTAAGGGAACTCATTCACCAAGGGTGGCGAATGAGTCTCACCTTCATGTTTTTGAGGTGGATCTTCAATATTTTGGGGTTTTAAAGTGTTTTTATCAGGATATTGGTAAAACTATGCCTTGGGATGCAAAAATAAGGGTCCTAGGAGCCTATTAGTGATGATTTAAGGGTGATTAGGGCTAGGGACACAAATTTCAATGTGAAAGTGTGATTAAATACACTCTACAACATTAAAATGAGGTCCACATAGCCTAGAAAGGCACAAGATCCAATGTGAATGTGTAAAACACATTACAACACTAGATTAAAACCATGTTTAATTTACAAGCCTTCTAGATTAATGTGAAAATGAAATTAAATACATTTTACAAAATTGAATTAATGAAAAATAGGTCCATTAGACTTAAATGCTTAATAAAAGTATAGAAAAGTGTGAAAGTCATTTACAACACTTTACAACACCTTTACAAGATGTGTTTTATTCGGTTTACAAGGGACCAAGACCTAATGTGGATGTATAAAACACCTCACAACACTATATCAAGGCAATGTCAAGTCCAAAAATGCACAAGAAGTTCCCAATAGAGTGTGAAAATGTTCAGGTGATGAATTTTGACACTAAAATTAATAATAATATATTCTATTACATGTACATATTAAAATTTTTATGTTCTATTACACATATGTATTAAAATTCTAGATGTAGAGATCAATATTATATTATGTGTTTGTTTGAAAATTCTCATTCCATACATAAAGCATTTAGAATATTCTAGAAAGAGATATTTGAATATGAAGCCATAATACATAGATTACTAATTAGGTTCACATAATTGAGGAGAAAAAATTAAATCAAAATTATGAGGAAATTATCTATTTTAACTATTTTTTATGTATTGTTAGAATTGATTGTATCAAAATTATTGAAATCCAACAATATTTTTTTCTTAAAAGTTATTAATTATTCTTCCAAAGGATTTATCAATAATGTTGATTCTTGTTAGATAGAACCTTTCTATATTGAGTTCCTCATACATTTTTTACTATCTAAATTACAATAATGGAAAGTTTTTAAGGTTTTACATGAAAAATAGTAGCTACTACTTAAAAATGCTTCTTAGATAACCATGCTTCTATTTACTTCACTATACTTCCTTTAGTTGGTAGATTTTTAATATAAAGTATTATTGTTTGTCACTATTCCTAGTTATATCTCCATCTCTTGACATGTTATATTTAAAAATAATTTACAAGAAACTTTGGATGAAGGTTTCATAGAGACATAAGTTTAGCATTTCATATTATTTATATTGATGTTAAAAATGAGTATGTGAAAATTCTCTCTAAATTATTATTGTTCTAGATCTAGTATAAGGGAAATTAATTGTAGGAATCCTTAGTAATGTATGATACTCTACATTTTCTATATAGACTAGAAATATTAAACATATGTTTTCAAAAATTTTGATAGTTAAGGGTTATTGATATTGAATGGATGAAGTTGTGAACTATAGTGTAAAAGCTCAATACTTTTAAAAATACCAAACGTAAATATTTTTACCATAATAATACATTCACCTACACCATTCACCACTTATTTTGGGACTTATGAGCATTAAAAATCAACTTACATTTAATCCTTTTTTAGAATTTAGGGTCAAAACCTAGGTGTTGTTTTGGAATTGGTGCTTTTATGTTACCATTTTTAGTATCTTAAAAAATAATTCTTTGAGTGTGGTATGAGTGTTTGATTTTACTTTGGATATAATTGAGGGAATTGTTACAATAACATTTTAGGTAATTAAATAATAAAAAATATGATGAAAACAGTCAATTCTAAAATGTAACAGGGGATAACCTACGAACATAAAGTCTGGGAACCCCGATTGCTCATTGTGTGATCGCAGGTTTGAGTCTTCGTTCAAGCGGTTGCACTGAGATTTAAAATTAAAGATTTTGGGAAGCGGTTGATCTCTCAGTGTTGGGGTAATGGGAGCATCTAATCCTATGACTAGATTGAGAGTCACATCGATTTCCTGGTGGGGGAGACCAGGCTCTCCCCCAGAGAGGTAAGCTTCCTCTGTGCCCCTTGATAGTTGTCCTCATTTATTGCTTTCCTTGTTCTGTTGGTTCTAAGTTTTATGTTGTTCTTGTTTGTGTGTTTGTTAGTTCATTCTCCTCCTATTCTCCCTAGCTAAAGGCCCTGCTATTCGTCTCAAACTTGATGGAGGGGGGTACACCCCCCTCGGTCCTTCTGGGGACTCTGCATTCTCTAGTGAGGTAGTTAATAATGGTAATCACCACAAATATTTCAAGGATGATGTTATAAATGAATTCCTGAATTATTTAGAGAATGAAAAATTATTCCTCAAACCCATAGGTGAAGGAGAAATGTCTAGTGCTAATGGAGGACCACAATGTTGGATCCCTCCTGATACCACTTTGGTTTCTCCAAATAAGGCTATGCTTGATTCTATTCATAAGGAGAGAGGTAGGTTATCTGAGGTCACAGTATTCATGGTTGTCATTGACCTGGATAATCTCCCCTCAATAAAATACTTAGATAGCTAGTTTAGCTCTATTTGGAGCAAGAAATTAAATGTGCAAAATTTCCCTTTATCGTATGATTCACAAGGGTCTTTTTGTAATCTTCTTTAGAAATCATGAGATGCAAACCAAAATCTTGGAGAAACCCTACTAGAATGTAGGTAAATCTATCTTTAGGGTTTTATCTTGGAAAGTGGGGGAAAATTGTGATGAAATCCTTGCCCTGTCTAGCCCTAGGTGGCTATTGATAAAGACTATTCCACATGATATGTGGTCTTTTGTTGCTCAGATTATGGAATCACTTGGAAAAATGATCAAGTTAGATTGGCCTAAAGTCACCTTGCCAAACTTAAATGCTCGGGTACTCGTCTCCCTTAACCCTAGGGTGGGTTTTCCTAGAAACATTGGAATCAAAATTAACAACTCTATCCAGGTCTATCCTGTTGAAGTCCTATAAGTGGTTGGTGCTTGCTATCTATGTAGGAAAGAAAGGAATTTGAAAAAAAATTGCACATTGATCCTTGGGGGTCTCAGTCGACACTTTGCTAGGGTCTCTGAGGGTTTTGGGAGGCAGTCGTCATATGCCGATGGTGGGGTTTCATTGCCCTCCATTGGCATTGGTGTTTCACCTGGTGTCACCTCTCCTTTTCCCTCGACCCCATTGTCTCCTCCCCTGTCTAGTGGCGGCCCTCCCACTGCTTCCGAGCCTCTTGTCTCCTCCTCCTCCCCGTCACTTTTTGATCTGGCATTCTTTTCCCGTAGTCACCCCTCTCCTTCTTTGGTCCTTCCCCCATCCCCTCCTCCTTTCCTGTTGTCCCCTCTTTTTCCCCCTGTTCCACCAAGCCCGACACTCCAGTTGGTATTGTTAAACTAAATGCACAACAATTAGCTCTACAAGACATCATGAAAAAAGGTGGTAACATGAACAAGAATGCTCAAAAGAAAATTGAATTTATTAAAATGTATGTTAGTGGCACTATGGTTGATGAAGAAATTGTTATCTTTGATTGTCATGTTAGTGAAAATAGAAAGGGTAGTGATACTTCCTCCTTGGTCAAGAATCCAATTTCTACCAATGATTCTAATCAGCCCTCTAAATCTCCCTCTAAATCTTACCTTAAACCTTTGGATCCCTTAATTGGTGTGAGTTCTGCTATCGAGGGTGTCATAGATGGAGTAGAGGAGGCCAGGGTAGGCAATTGTGAGGTTTCTTCCTCTACCCCAAATGGGGGCTCCCTTGATTCTTTGACTAATATGGTCAGTAGATGGTCAGTGGAGATGACTGATGCTCCACTTGTCAAGGTTTCCACTCTCTGCCCCACCAGTGATCTTGCAAGTCCTTTTGGTTACCTTGATGGTGTGGAGGCCCTTGGAAGTACAATGGGCCTCCCTTATAATGAAATTATAGAGAATAGTGATGGAAATGATTATGGAAGTAAACCTAGGTTGAATCAACAAGGTACTGACTACACTGATGCAGATTCTAACCCCCTCCTCCTCCTAAAGAACCTAAAAAGAGTGGTAGGAAGAAAGGAAACACCATAGCCATTTGCAAGAATGGGACTGTGATTTCTAAAAGTAAAAGAAAGAATATCAACATAGTGTTGGTTGTACCTTCTCCTAAGAGATTGGAAAAAGTAGAAACTATAATCAAATTATTTGAAATGTTTAAGAATGCCAAAGATCCCTCTACCCCCAAGTGCAATAATGATGATTAACCTTGCTTCTTGGAATGTCAGGGGTTTAGAGTACCCTGACAGAAAGTATGTTGTCAGAAGGTTTATTAATCTTGATCAAAATAAAGATTTTGTCTTCCTGCAAGAGCTCAAGGGTGTAGGCTTTATGCTTGAAACCAACTTAAAGTTTATATGGGGGAATTCATGGTTCGTGGGTTCCAAGAATGAGAAAGGAAGAGGGGGTGTTTCCATCATGGTGGCTAATAAATGGAAACCCTATCTCACTAACTTAGGGGTCTCCCCATGCAGTAGGGTAGTTTGCACCACCTTTGAAAGATGCAATTCCAAATTTGGTGTTTTCCCAATTTATGCTCCAAATGACTATCTCAGTAGGAGTGAGCTCTAGAGGTGGCTTGCAGGGTTGCTAGATGTCACATGGGTGTTAGGTGGGGACTTTAACATGATTGAACATAGAGAAGATAAAAATGGTGGTATTGATATGGATTGGAAAGGTAATGAGAGACACTATTGGCTCAGAATGAAGAATAGGCTCAATATTATTGATCCTCTTCAAGGTCTTAAGCAAGAACATAGTGGTGTATGGTTTTTGGCAGCGCCCACAAAAGGATATGAAAATCACAGTAAAACCTTTCCTGGGAATTGGACATTCTGACAGGTGACTAATATCTCTCTGTGGACGTTCATTTGCTTGTCAAACCAGGGAACGTATACTTTAAATGGTGCAGCAAAATATATGCACTAGGAACTAGCTTCGGTCAAATCTTAGCAGAAATACATTCTGGAAAGGAATTCTATCTACACCATAGGAAGGTAATGCAAAATTCTTTAACTCAACTATAATAGAAACCATAATAACTACGACTAAAACACAAACTATGAACTGGCCTTATGCTACAGGAACAGTCACAGGGATGGACTCTCTATGGTGCAGGAGCACTATAAGACTGAGTTTGTATAAAAACTTCAAAGATAAAAGCTAACTGAAGATCAACAAAAAAGAACAACTAACTAACTAGCTACAGATACTTACTAAGTGGGCCCCCTTAGCAAGCATCTAACGATTACACAGATGCTAAACTCATAACTTCATCAAACTTTATTCATGAAAATAGAATGGTATACATTGCTTTGTTGATGTGGAAACTAACAACAAACTCTGTCTCTGATCATACAAATTATGTTTCTCATTATCATACTAACTCGTACATGATATCTGCTATCACTATGCTTCTATCTTTTTCTAACTATATCTTTCT
This sequence comes from Sequoia sempervirens, assembly GCA_007258455.2. NCBI lineage: Eukaryota > Viridiplantae > Streptophyta > Pinopsida > Cupressales > Cupressaceae > Sequoia > Sequoia sempervirens. The sequence continues at coordinate 22,760 of VDFB02061507.1, forward strand.
GTCTCTCTCTCATTTTTTTACTCACGTAGGAGGAGAACTTTATTTAAAAATAGGAGAGCAACTAACTAACTAACCCTATCAAAGAAAGATGTGGAAGTAAAGTATATCCCTGAATCAAGGATCAAACTTCATAATGAATTTATGCGTTCAACCCAATTCAGAGAGAATCTAGTGCTCCACTCTTTCCACATTGACTGTCATTAAAATTCTTTCCCATGGTTTCAGTCAAAGAGTCTTCACCGGAGCTTCCTCGAAGTCATGCATGAAATGGACTTTACTGCAAGGCCGAGATCGACTGTGCATGACTCAATCATTCTTCAACAACCTGCAAAACAAAAGGTAACAGATGCGAAAGAAAAGGCGTATGGCACATACATGATATCTATTCATTAATCACACATTTTAAATCTACTTCATCATTCAAAAACTAGATACGATATACCAGTCATTTTAAGGAGTCAACGGGGCAATAAATGCAATCAAGTCAACACAATAAGCTACAGGAATATGAAAGTATCTTGCTACAGGATATCCCAAAAAGGTTTCAACAAAGTTTAAACAGCCATGAAATAACAAAAGTAAAGGCATTTAAAAGTTTATCATAACATCCAAATTATGAGCACATTTTAAGCTCATCAGTTTTCCTGGTGTAATGCTCAAAAAGGTTGTAGAAGATTCTATAGTAGACTGGATAGATTCTATGCCAATAAAGATGTGTGTTGTTTGAACCCATTAGTGAAGGAAATAAAGTTCTGGTTTATTTGTACACATTGTTAGACCATCGCCCTATTAAAGCTAAAATAACTATAAATAGTTGGATCAAGAGTAGACCAAAGAATAAAGGTAATTTCCTGCTCAACACTAGTTTATTGAGATACCAAGATTGCATTGAGGTTGTAAATACCTTAAGAGGTATTAATAGGTGGATGCTGAAAAACCTTAGCCCCATTGATATATGGAATCAAAATGTCTTTTCTTGGAAATGTATCTTCTAGACGGTTGGCCAGAAAAAGGCCCTAGATAGGAGGAGGGAGGAATATCACCTCCAAGATGTTTTACTTGCTACTGAAGAAAGGATTCAAGAAAAGCATACAAATGAGCAGCTCTATGAGGATCTCAACAAGGCCAAAATCTCCTTGAGGAAGTTGCAAATCAATAAAATATAGGGGCTGAAAGTGATGGCAATGCTCAATTGGCTTAGTAATGGGGATAAAGGTACAAAGTTCTTTTTCAGGTATATAAAAGAAAAAGGCATGAAGGAGAAAATTGATCAGATCTATCATAATGGTGTGACCTTGTCAAACCAAGAAGAAATCTTGCAACAATTTACTCTTTTCTAAAAGGACCTCTTCAATTCTGAGGATGATGGGGCTAAATGTTTAGGGGCTAGAAATGAACTTAAGAGGTTGATGCCTATGAAAATTTCTAAAGATGACAGTGTACAATTAGCTACTGATATTTCCAAGGAGATCAAAAGAGAAATCCTTGCCATGAGTAATGATAAATCTTTGGGGATAGATGGTCTCCCAGTGGAATTCTACAAGGTCTTCATTGGTTGGATTTGTGAAGATCTTCACCAAGTTTATATGGAAGCCCTTGCAAAAGGGTCCTTGGGACATTATATTAACCAAGGCCTAATCAAATTTCTTCCTAAAGAAGGAGATAAAACACTAATTGAAAATTGGAGACCTATCACTCTGTTGAATGTCTCCTACAAAGTGCTTGCAAAAGTTCTAGCTATGAGGCTCACCAATATCCTCCCCAAATTCCAAAAATTAACCCAGAATGGGTTTATCAAAGGGAGATATATTCTTGAAAACTTGATAACTAGCTGGGAGACTCTTGATTGGGCCAAAAGATCACAACAAAATATGACAATTCTCTTGCTAGATTTTGAGAAGGCCTATGATAGAGTGGAGAGGTCTTTGTTAAATATGACTCTGGAAGCATTTGGGTTCCCTTAGGGCTTCACCAGGATGATTAATACCCTCCTAAATGATTCTTCTGCTATGATAGATCTGAATGGAGCTAGGATGAAAGCCATTAAGTTAGAAAGGTCAATTAGGTAGGGATGTCCTATTGCCCCACCTTGTTTGTCATTGCTTCGGATGCCCTTCATTATCTGCCAAGGGACAAAAACTTATCTCCTAAGGTGAGACAGGTCTATCTTCCTGATAATAGTGAGCCCCTTAATATTCAATTTGCCAATGATACTTCTATTTTCTTGAAGTTGGAAGAGGAAAACTTAAACAGGTTACTAGCCAAGTTAGATCTTTTCTACCTAGCCTCTGTAGCAAAGGTCTCAAAGGCTAAGTCTATTGTGCTAGGGTGGCTTGAAAACCCCCCTAGTTGGCTGCAAAAGTTTGATCTTAAGTGGGGAGGCCCCCAGAAATAGGTGAGGTATCTAGGGATACCATTTTCTATATCTCCCAACCTAAAAGAAATGTGGCACTGGCTGAAAGGAAAAAATGATAAAAAGTTGGATGGCTAGAATAGGAATTACCTATCCCTAGATGGGACGGTTCAAGTTTTCCAAAAGATACTTTCCTCATACACTTTGTACTTTTCCTCTATTTGGTTCTTTGATAGCTATCAGGTCAATGAGGTTCAAAAGTAAATTAGAGGGTGTCTCTAGTCTAATGGGAAAGGCAAGAAGAAGGTACATTCTATTAAATGGGCTTGGTGTTGCTTAGAGAAAGCCTATGGTGGTCTGGGTCTAAAATACCTAAAAAAAAATGGTATTGCTCTTGCAACGAAGTGGGTCATCAAGGCCTTGGATGGGAAAGAACCTTGGAAGGTATTAATTAGGAAGAACACTTCTCAAGTTGTCCCCAAAATGGAAAAGTCCTGGAAGGCACTGCCTTTCAGTCATCTCTTCATCACCAAGTATCCAATTGTACCTGCAAGATCACTGGTCTTCAGAAGTATCTAGAAGGCATGAGAATCTATCAAGTGTAAGTTCTCTAGCCCTCTCCTAACTGATTTGAATAATTTTTTGATCCACCCCAGTAGTTCCATCTAGTGGAATTTAGAGCATAATGGTAAGCCCTTAGCTCTTTTGTAGGGTTGCTCAGCAAAAAAATGGCACCAAATGGGAATTAAAACTTTTAGCAACATTATAAGGGGTGGATCTTTGGTTTGTTAGGACTAGTTAGGAAAGGACTATGGAATACCATCCTCCAATTTCAGAACACTGTTTTAAAAAAATCTTGTAACTATTGGTTCCCTCTTCAAATGGAAAACTGGAAAGATGAACCAATAGTCTTACAATGGCTTGGTAATCTCCCTCTATAGGAGGTTAAAACTAAAACTATTTATAAAGAAATCTTTGCACCTTGCACTCCTTCTGATTACCTGAATAAGGTCTGGAAGACTAATCTTGATGATAAATTATGACAAAAAACATTCTCTTATCTTTGGTATAATGGAATAGATGCTAAGAAGAATTGTTTTAGGTGGCTTGTTTTACTTCATAAAGTTCCTTTTAAATTCAAAAATTCTGATGTTGCTATGTGTGAAATTTGCAAAGTTCTAGAAAATGTTTACCATTTATTTTTTACTATCTCTATTCTAATGAAATTTGGAATATTTTTTGGAATGATAATGATTACCAGTGCTCAAACATGAAGCTCAATTGGAAAGAGATTCTAATGGGTTTTGATGTTAAACTCAGTAAAGAATTTCATCTCTTTTGGTTTATTCTAACAATTGAAATTTTATGGGTTATTTGGAAAGCAAGGAATGAGGACAAGTATAGTGGGTTCTAGAGGAATCTTACTAAGTCAAATAAAAGGCTCACTCTTTTTAATGTTGCTTTGTAGGTTGTGGAAATAATGGAATTAGCAGAAAGTAAGTTTCTCAGGCTACTCCATGGTGGCACAATGCTTGTACAATGGAAACAAAGGCACCCCAGCTTGGCTATTTTCATCCAGGCATTAAGGATCTTCAAAGAGGAGTACAAAGATCAATTCAATAAGGTGAAAGGTTGCAAAGATTCCAAGAGCTCTCATTTGTCTAGCATACCCAACCATGAAACTGAGGAAGTTTTCTCTAAAGATGATCTTGATGTCATCAATATATTAGCCAGTTGGAGTTCTGAAAATAACTGTTAATGTTGCATGTGTTCTTTTTCGCTCTATGTCTGAGACAATGGGTTTAGTATATCTATTTTGGGCTTCTCTATCTCTGTCCAGAATGTGATGCAACCATGTATTTTTCTTGTCTTCTTGTTGTCTTAAATCTGTTCCTATTCTCTAATTCTATTATAGCTATGAGTTATTTGGTGTTGTAAACAATGAACAACTATAATGTGTTTTCTTTATCTTAATTAGAAAAAACATTTTAGGAAAATTTGTTTCACATTGGTGTGTGTGTATTTTTACATAGACATTGTGTAATAGAAAAAAGGACCCTTTGCTTGACATGAGAATAATTCATGATAATTGACTTAATTCAGCCTTGATTTAGGTGTTGTGAGGAATTTTATGCATCCCCACTAGGTCTTAGACCCTCAATATGCATTTAATGATGTCTTGTAAAGGTGTTGTGAAGTCTTGTAAAGGAATTTCACAATTTTATAGACTTAATGAGCCTATTTCTTCCTGATTCAACATTATAAAATGTATTTAATAACATTATTACATCAATCTAAAAGATTTTGAATTAAACTTAATGTTAAACTAGTATTATAATGTGTCTTACACACTCACATTGGTTTTTGTGCCTTCCTAGGCTATGTGGACCTCATTTTAGTGTTGTAAAGTGTATTTAATTACACTTTCACATTGAATTCTATGTACCAAGCCCTCATTGGCATTCACATCATCACTAATAGGCCCCTATTAACCCATATTGTGCATCCTCAGGCTTAAATTGATAAAATACCTGACAACGTTGCATTTTAGACTTTATTTCCTTATCTCTTGACATCTGAGCTGTGAAATTGGCCCATGTGGGACCCATTCACCATGCATGGAGAATTAGTCCCATCTAGGTGTGACCCATTCACCATGTGTGGTGAATCAGTCCCAATTGGCCCCTTTTTGACCTTTGAGTAGGAAAAAAGTGAAATCTGAGTTTATTATTTCTTCATGTCGGCTTGTGATGAGGTATTAATAGGTAAATTAGGAGAATTTCCTATAAATATAAGTCTTTTATCTCATTTTCATAACAACTCTTCATTATTCATCCACCAATATTCTCTTTCAAGTCAAACAACTTAGGGTTTTAACATTACAAGTCATTCAAGAGAAATTTTTAGACTTTCAAGGGAAAATCCTCCATGTTTTGCTACAAAATTTCAAAATCAAACATCATTGAAAGGAAATCAACTCCATTATTGCATGTTTCATTCCATTCTTTCTCTATTTTGGTTTAATTACCTAAAAGGGGTTTGACTAAGGCTAACCCCCATGGCCTAACATTCAACATCTCTCTCTCTTGTCTTGTTTCTATGCAGATTTAGGTCCCTTGGAGGCTTGGAAATCATTGAAGATCAAGTTGCAAGGTTTCTCAAGTCTTCTCTTCATTCAACTAGTCAAAATATCAACAAAAAGTGTCTTTTAAAGCTGAATTTGATAGTTTCAGAAGTCACCTATAGAAAGTCAAAGTGTAGATCAGAAGCTCTAGAATCCACTCTTGAATATTCAGTAATTCAAAAGTGGACTCATTCACCATGGGTGGTGAATGATTCCCACTTCCAAGTCAGTTTGGTGTTTTCTACATATTCTAACACCCTTTTGACAGAAACAAGTTTTGACTCAATTTACCAGAACTAGGATTGATTCGCCTAGAATAGCTAATGAGTCCCTCCAGGCATAGAAAAAGCATCAAAAATATTTCAAATGTACTTTCAAGTCTTCTTCCACATTCAAGGTGCACACTTTCAGTCTTATGCATTTTTGTTGCAAATTTTCATTCGTTTGTAGGTCATTTTGTATTACACAATGTGTTTTCAAACATCACTTGTTTCTTAAGGTTTTGCATTCATATTTGATCAATTTCTTAGCTTAGTTGCATTCATATCATATCATTTAGTCATATAAACTTCATAAATTTCCTAATTTGAATGAACCCTTAGCATTTGTGGGCCCTATCTCTCTCCTTTTAGGTGAAAAACCCTAGAAGAGCTACAAAAGTCAATAGGAATAAAAAATCTATGGTTCATTTTGGTGAGCCTGCCTTTTGAATGCTTTTTTTCCTGATGTGGAGTCTTTTCATCATCATAGATCTAGTTTTCATTATGGTTTGAATAATTCATTTGCATTCTAGGTGTGAAATTTTGCATTCATAAAAAGTGCATTTAGATTGCATTTTTGGCATCTAAATTCATTTCCATTCTCTAAAATTCTACATTTTTACTTTAGGTCTACATCATAACACTCAAAAAACATCAAAATCCATGAAAAATTTCTAAAAAATCTAAAAAAGTCCATACTGGGACTCATTCACCACCCTGGGCGAATCAGTCCCTTTTGACCCCTCAAACTACATTTTACAAAACTCATAAATCTATTTTTACACTTTTGTTTGGTGCCTTAACCTTTCTATATTAGTTAGTTGCATTTCTGTAACATGCACTTCATAAAATCTAGCCTTAATTAGCTCATTTCATGCATGGTTTCACTTTCAAGTTTGTATTATGATCTTGTTACATCTCATCATCAGTCAATTGTCACCTTTGAAATCTGAAACATTATTCTTCACCTGCATCTTTTCTTTAGCATTTTTACATATCAAATTGTAGATTAATCATTCCATCATGTTTTCATTATAGAATTGTCTAGTTATCAACTTGCATGTTCTCTTTTTAGATAATATTGAATATTGTAAGCACCTTTTGTTAAAAGCATATGAATATGAGGTCCTTTCCCCTCTCTTTTTGTTAATCATAGATCCCTCTCCTAGTTGCCATTTTGTGGATGAGGTTAGTTTAGTGAAAGAAACCTTGGATAATCATAACACTTACATTTTTTCTTCTCCTATTATCTCTCACACTTGTGAAGAAAATATTATAGTGCTAGAAGTACCAGTTGATAATAGTTGTGACAATCTAAGTTGTTTCTCTCTTCTTACCTCTCCTATTAGACATAACATTGCTAAAGAAGAGGGCATCCCACTAAGTAATCATGATGATCATACAATACAACATGACAATGAGACCATATATTCATCTCTCAACTTCTCTTCTACTTGTGAGAATGTTTGTGAGGAGGATATGTTGACATTAGATCAAATATTTAAGACCTATGATAATCCTCTTTATTTTTGTTCCCTATTTTGGAAGAAATTATTGGACAAAGGTATGTAATCAAAGATAATCATGATAATTTTCTTGCTCCCTTTCCTAATGTTTCCTTCATCCAATAATACATACTTCATCAAAAGGATCAAATCATTGAAAAACAAGAATGTGATGCTTTTTCTTCTCTTGATGCCTCTCCCACTTGTGATGAAGATACTTTACACATTTCAACCTTAGATGCACATATTACTCCTAGTAGGGTAGATAATATGGAACAAGAGAATGAGACATTGCAAACATCGAATGATTTCATAAAATATTCACCTCATCAAACACATTCAACCATTAATAACTCCCTTGGTTGTGATGAAGTTATTTTGGATGATCCAAACGTTAATTGTGAAATCACTTTGTTTGTAGTTCTCCTAAGAACTCTCCTTCTAGGGAGGATATTATGACCCAAGACAAAGATAACATGCCCTTTAAAGAAAATGAAGACTCTCAATTGTTACGAGATGTTAACATCATTCAACCTTAACTCATCCTTTATCCCCCTTCACATAAACCTTCACCTAAACCCAATTTTACTCTCTACCCACCTTCACACAAACAACAAACTCAAAATAAACCTCAACTCATTCTTTACCCATCTTCACATAAACTTCACCCCTCCAACCAACCCCAATACACTGTCTACCCCCTAAAACCAATGTGTTGCAACAATCTAGTAATGATACTATTGCTCATAAATACAAAACTTGAAATAATCCACAACCACCACAACCAAACCCACCCTCACCGAATTCACCTAGCACTCCTCATTAAATACCACACACAAAGGAGTATGATCTTGTTGAACAATTGAAGAATAGTCCTGCCAAGATTTCGCTTTGGGATTTACTTCATAACTCACCAAATTACCACACTATTCTTCAAACAACCTTAAACCAAATTATAGTTCCTCATGGTACAACTCTGAATGATGTGGTAGCTTTAATCAATAAAATGAATCAAACTAATCTTAACATTACTTTCCATCAACATGAGCTACCTCCTTTAGAGTTGCAACAAAAAAAGAAGCTTTCATGATCATTGCTCGATACATTAAGACAAGAATAAAATGAACCCTTATTGATAATGGTTCTACCCCTAATGTGTGTAATGTGTGTCTCCTTGATTGATTAGATGTTGGAATATCACAAATAATACCTGATTTCATCCCTATTCGAGGATTTGATAATTCAACAAAGCAATTGCTCGGTGTAATCTCTTTGCCTATTATGGTTGGGGTCATTACTTTGTAAACTCCTATTCATGTCATGCCTTATGATCTTTCATACAATTGTCTTTTAGGTAGGCTATGGATTAATGAGATGAATGTAGTTTCTTCAACCCTTCATTGTATAATGAAATAAGTTTATAACAATAAAATTTATCAATTTGAAGAGAATCTTGAGCTTGAAAGTTGCTTGCACCTTGAAAAAGGAGCTACAAGTCCTTTGAAAACATTGATTCTAGCATCCAATTTAGACCCTCTTGAAATAGAAAAAAATGATGAGGAATCGGTGTCTAAATTATTTGGCGACGATTGGGGATCCTTAGAATTCACACCTTCATCTATGGGTGAATACATATATACAAAAAATAAAGTCAAAAAACAAGGAAAACAAATGATCATGTCAATGCAACATTCAAACAACCTTTTGACAACATCCACCTCAACCAATTTAGACAAAGCCACAAACCACACAAAAAAATTTGATGAACAAAATAAGAAACAACCACCCGATTGCAAAGAAATGAAACATCTTTATGGAAAAGGGTGTGAACTCATAAAACAACAATGATATGGTGGAAAAGGATGTGGTGCTCGAGAACAAGGTATCCACAACCCTATTGACCCTCTCACACAACAAACAACCCATGGTCTTGGTTATTTTCCTTTGTCCAAATGTTCACTCAATAATGATAATCTCACAAAACATATTCCTAAATCATCCTTAACAACTAGTGGTATTGAACATCATCCTTTAACTACACCTTCACTTAATGTCAAACCCATCTCACAAAATGCTCATGATCTGAATTTGTTATATTTTGTATCCTCCTATAATGAAGTGAACATGTTAGTGTAATTAAATTAATTATTACACTAGCATAAGTTAACTTAGATCATATATCATTTAGTCCTAGGTTGAATTTTAATAAATCATTTAATAATGGGGTAATGTCCCCTTCCTTGTTTGTAGGGATAATATTCCTTCTAGAAGATGAGTTGTCCTTCTAGAACTTATCTCAACATTTAATAAGTTCCTAGATAGGGTTCATATGTTGTCACATGTTATTAGATCATTACACATAGCAACATCTCATGCATCTTAGGTTTTCTCTTTTTCCTATATATTTAGGGCATTTGTACATTTGTAATCATCCAATTTCATAATTTAGATCAATATAGAATCTCCATTGTGCATGCCTAACTTTGAACACTTTCTATGTGGTTGATTATCTTTCATGGCAAGGGTCCTCCATTGAAGATTCTAGAGCTTCAGGGACTATGCATCCATAATCTCAACATGGTATCAGAGCTTGTTCAGTGAAATGTCAACCCTCAATCAAGAAAGTTGGTGTGAGAGATTCTTGCAGCCTACTTGATTCCACCTAGGGACCAACCTGATTTATGAAGCAGATAGAGTCAGATCCAAGCTCTCCATTGTCTTCAAAAGGCCTCGAAACCCTAGGATCGCTTGCCCAATCATCAAAGTCAGATTCATCAACCTGAGAGCCATCAAAGGTATTTAGGTTTGCAAAATCAATTAGTATGATCCATACAAATTTGCAGTAAAAAAATCACTCCGGTCACTTGTCCTTTGAGGCAAAAATTTTTTAGTCGCAGGAACTTTTTTGTCAAAAAACAATCGGGCTTTATCTTCTATTTTGTTTGGAAAAAAGATCATATATTTGGGAAATTACTATAGTTGCAAAAAAATAAATTTGTGTGACCTACTTTATTAATCCATGGTCAACATCCACATTTTTTTCAGCATACTATGGGTTTATTTTTTAAATCCACAAGATTTATTTTCCTCTATTGGGATTGTATTAAAATTTTTGGGTATGATTTTTTTTATTCCATCAGCATATTTTGGATTTATATTTGTTGGCATAAAATTTGTGCAGACTAAATATCATAATTGCGCTTATTTGATTTGTAATTGCAAACATAAATATTAAAAATCAGAAAAATATTTTTTTCGGCCCATTCTATATATTTTGAAGTTTGCAAATTTTTTTTGTTTTGTCGAATGCATTAATATTTTTGTAGAGGAAGGTACGTTGGTCGGGCCTCCTAATAGACCATCTCATTGTTGGTCCCTCCACATTCATCGGTTGTTATTTGTCACCAACGCCGACTGTTGTTCCTCGCTTAATCACTTCCGAATACCTTTGCCAATGTGCTCTCTTTGGTCTGTCCACATCCCTATCGTGGACCCTCCATTCCATCATTTGCTTCCTATTGGTGATGACTCCTCTTCCTCTGGCACTAGGTCTTTATATCCATGGGCCCAAGCTATCTGCTCCGCCCTAGCTGGTCCACCCTGCCGCCACCCCCAAGAGGGGAGCATTTTTTTTCCTTACTCACACCCAAGGTCACATCACAGACCAAAGGTTAGTGCCCGAGGGCTTGTTTCTTGCTCCATTTTATCCTGCAAAGAGCCTAATCAAGGCCCTTTTTTCATTTTATCATAACTTTTCACCAAGGTATCAAAAATCAACAAACAAGATACAGTTAGAAAGGTAATTCCAATAAATTTCTAGTGGTGACATCATTTTATTGAAATTTTTCTCACAGAAAATTCCATAGCCAACTGAAGAAAAAATCTTAATCTGGACGCAAAGGCTCGTAACTTTGTAACCGTTCATCCAATTTTTGTCATTCTAGTGGCATCAGGAAGTATTTTCAGAGCTTTTTTCATCAGTCCATATCCCTTGATTAGTTTCAGCTCTAGGTACTCTTGCATTGATTTTTTTAGTTTGGTGCATTTTTTCAATAACCTAGACATCCTAAAGCTTGGGAAAATATTTTTGGATCCAGGTAACATCACTTTAGTTGTATATCATCCTTGGAAGTCTTTATTTTATATTGAAGGTCATTTGTCTTTGTGTTTTTGGAGAAATTTCATTATGGGGCTTGCATGCACTCCTTCTCTAACTATGTTGCACAAGGGAAACTATTCACAATGGCAAGATGGGATCATCCACCATCTCCAATCACTTGATCTATTGCCTCATCTATATGGTATAGTACCTCATTTGAGTGAAGGTATTCATGAATTTTCTTGGAGTTGCAGTAGATACACTATCTTGGAGATCATTTCTATGCAAGTTGATTGTGATGTTTTGAATGCTATTGATCATTGTGACTATCCTCATATCCTTTGGACTGAGCTTTGGGAGATATATGGAGATTCAGATACTCTGCCCTTCCTCGATGGTCATGATTTAGAATATCATTATTCAGATCAAGTACCCCATGATGATATTGTTTTGCAAGAAGTTGATTTCCTTGAATCTTCTTAAGAGGTTGACAATGTTCCTTTAGGTGTTTCTTCTCCATTAGAGATAGTTGGTATCCCTTCACAATTAGTGATTCCTTGTCCAGATTCATTGATTGAGGATTCCATCATCATTCATCAGGACACATTTAGTTTTCCAGACTTCACATCATAGGATGGCTTTGTTTTAGGTATCACTAACTTGGCTACTTATACAAGTTTGGAGGAAATTCTTGACGGGATATCAGTCCTCTATTCAGATCCCACTTTGGAGAGTTTTCTTGAGTATCCACATTCCTTTTTCTCAACCTTGATTGGGGATCCAAAGACTATCTTGGAGACACTTGGTTTCTCTTTAGAGATTTCATCTTTGAGATTTCTTCCCTGCCATTCCATTCAAGATTTGTGGTTTCTTTAGCATCCACCATTGGATTTGCTTCTTCCTAGTGAGATACTTGTGGTTTGGACACATTTGTTGCTTCAAACTTCTTTCAATGGTTTCAAGGAAACTTCATTTAGTGGGGGCTATCAAGTCTTCATCATATTCATCACATTCATTGTATTATCATCTTTTAACATTGTTCAACATTAATTTTTTAGCATCATCCTGATTTATCACCCTCTTCATTGATTGTGGCATCAATATATTTAGGCAAGGGGACATTTGAGTAGAGTTCAGAGACATCATCGACATCCACTTTCATCCTTCCTTCAATTCCTATTCGGAATGGGGAGAATCTCTACACTTGCACTTGGTTTTGTTTCTTCCAAAAGTGAGACCAGTTATTTGTCGACACTGGATATTGTTTTTTCCATAGACACTTACCATTTTTGTAGGTAATCACATCTTCTGGGGGTGCTATATAGTCTCTCCTTCCTCCCTATGGGGGGGCTATTATATTGTATCCATGTGACGAATGGTGTACTTGGTGGGTATTTGGGAGTCCTCCATCCTTCCCATCCTATCTCACATATTTTCTTTTTCATCTCCTTTTTGGAGAGGGGTTTTCTTCCCACTGGTTTTTCCCCTTTTCTCTGGTTGTGGGAATTTTCTGCATCTTTTCATGTAAATGGCTACCTAACGTGGCCTCATAGCTAGGACCCATCATCATCATCATCATCATCTCTGCATAATCATTGCATTTTCCTCCCCAAGTTGCACTTATGGGGGAGTGTTAGTGTAATTAAATTAATTATTACACTATCATAAGTTAACTTAGGTCATATATCATTTAGTCCCAGGTTTCATTTTAATAAATCATTTAATAATGGGGTAATGTCCCCTTCCTTGTTTGTAGGGATAAGATTCCTTCTAGAAGATGAGTTATCCTTCTAGAACTTATCTCAACATTTGATAAGTTTCTAGATAGGGTTCACATGTTGTCATATGCTATTAGATTATGACACATTGCAACATCTCATGCATCTTAGGCTTTCTCTTTTTCCTAAATATTCAGGGCATTTGTACATTTGTAATCATCCAATCACATAATGTAGATCAATATAGAATCTCCATTATGTATTCCTAAGTTCGAACACTTTCTGTGTGGTTGATTATCTTTCCTAGCAAGGGTCCTCCATTGAATATTTTGGAGCTTCAGGGACTATGCATCCATAATCTCAATAGAAAAAAAATCTTGCAATCTAGAGAGTCTTGCATATGTATGATATCTACTACTAAACAAGATGTATCTTTGACCCCAATCACACAAAAACATTCTCCTCTTGATCAAGAGGGTATCTTGTCAAGACTTCTCCATGATAACTTGATCACCCCCCCTCCTAGAACTAAAAAGAAATGCTATTCCAAGACTTCATTTTCTTCATATCATAGAGTTCATGGTAACTCCACTAATGAATGTCATGCCCTTGAGTCGTAAAATAATTTTTTTTTAGGAGTTTGGTATGCTTCCCTTTTTGGGGGCACCTACTTCCTCTAATTGCTATTTATTTTCACTCTAGCATGCATTTAATTAATTATTTTGGCTCACCTTTGTCCTGCACTAAGTGGGGGAAAGGGGTTTGCTAGCCTTGTCCTCATATGTCACTTTTTGTTGCCTCCTTTGGCTAGTCATTAACTTTTCATGAATACATAAAAGCAAGCTTAGGATTTGAATGACATGCCTTAAATTGGCTTGCATATTACATACTTCTCTCTTTCATGACGTAGCTTATCAAAAACATATGACTTGGCACAGGGCTTTGCGATTAAGCTCTGATGTCTTCCTGTTTCTCTTTTACTTTAAATAAATTACTCATATTTTAGATACTTGAAACTACTTTAAAGTGGGGGCATACATCACCACTCACATTTCATTGTGTGATTTCTTTCTTCTTTCAATGCACTCTTTTCTTGGTAGAGTCATTGGGCTTTATTCTCTCCAAAAGTATGATATTTCTTTTAACACACCCTCTCTTGGAGATGTTAAGCACAGTTTCCCCTAAGATGAGACCTTGCACGAACAAAGAAAAATCCCTTTGAACATTCCTTACACTATTTTTCCATTAACAATGTCTATGAGTGTCAAGCATACAAAGTTTTGCTTACCTCATAGAGCTCAAAAACCATTTTATTTTGTGGCACCTTATTAAAGTTATCAGGAGGTATAACTTTGGTATGGTTGAGCAGGAAGCCCATTCTAAGACATGACTTTCCCCATAGCCACCTATGTGTTTGAGTGCATACTAACTAGTCTATGTTTCTCACCCTTTGGGATTTCTCACCCCACAAACAATCAAAATTTTTGTGGCTCTAGAGTGAGTATGTTGTGGATTCCTCAACATGAATGGAGAATTAGTCCCATCTAGGTGCGACCCATTCACCATGTGTTGCAAATAGGTCCCATTTGGCTCCATTTTGACCTTTGAGTAAGAAAAAAGTGAAATTTGAGTTTATTACTGCTTCATGTCGGCCTGTGCTGAGGTATTAATAGGTAGATTAGGAGAATTTCCTATAAATACAAGTATTTTAACCAATTTTCATAACTACTCTTCTTCATTCATCCACCAATCTTCTCTTTCAAGTCAAGCAACTTAGGGTTTAAACATTACAAGTCATTCAAGAGAAATTTTAGACTTTCAAGGGTAGATCCTCCATTTTTTGTTGTATAAATTCAAGATCAAACATCATTGCAAGTTAATCAACTCCATTATTTCATGTTTCATTCCATTCTTTCACTATTTTGGTTTAATTACCTAAAAGAGTTTTGACTAAGGAAAACCACCATGCACTAACATTCAACATCTCTCTCTCTCTTCTCTTGTTTGTATGCAGATTTAGGTCCTTTGTAAGCTTGGAAATCATTGAAGATCAGGTTACAAGGTTTCTAAAGTCCTCTCTTCATTCAACAAGTAAAAATATCAACAAAAAGTGACTTTTGGACCTAAATCTAACGGTTTCAGAGGCACACCTATAGAAAGCCAAAGTGTAGATCGGAAGCTCTAGAATCCACTCTTGAATATTCAAAAATTCAAAAGTAGACTCATTTTCCATGGGTGAAAAATGAGTCCCACTTCCAGGTCGGTTTTGTGTTTTTTGCATTTTCTAACACCCTTTTGACAGAAAAAGGTTTCAGCTCAATTTACTAGAACTGGGATTGATTTGCCTAGAATGGTGAATGAGTCCCTCTATGCCTCAAAAACAACATCAACAACATTTCAATTGTATTTTCCAGTCTTCATCCACATTCCAAGCGCACACTTTCAGTCTGATTCATTTCAGTTGCAATTTTCCATTCATTTGTAGGTGAGTTTGTATTACACAAAGTGTTTTCAAACAACACTTGTTTCTTAAGTTTTTGCATTCATATTTGATCAATTTCTTAGATTACTTGCATTCATATAATCTTATTTATTCATATAAACATCATACATTTCCTAATTTGAATGAACCCTTAGCATTTTTGGGCCCTATCTCTCTCCTTTAGGTGAAAACCCTAGAAGAGCTATTGACTAGAAGAGCTAGAGAAGTCAATAGGAACCAAAAATCTATGGTTTAGACACAAATGTTCTTATGAGTATAGGATGGTGTTTTGTAACAAAAGGATCTATGTAAAAATGAAGTGGACAAGAATATTGATCCTAAACTCATTTTAAACTATTTTGAAAGAAATTTATTTTATCATTAATTTGAAGGAGAGAGTAAGAAATTTTGAAAAATATAACAAACATTAGAGTGATGAAAGTTAAAAAATTTAAGCAAGAAATTCCTTATGATATTTCCTTTTCCATGTACCCTATCAATGAGGGCATGCATTTGTTCTGTTAACTTCTATATCCCTTTCAATTACACTTATTACAATGTTTTTAGTTGAAATGAGTTTCAATGTGTCATCTTAGATAATCATTAAAAATTTCAAAAAAGTGTATTCAATTGTCTATATATAGTCCTGAAACATAGGAAAAGAGGTTCACCATCAATAGGGGATTAATGATGAACTTAATTTTCACTAGGTGTGCTTCATTCAATTATGTATACAATATGATTCTACTAAGGTGTAGAAATTAAACCTAACTATTATAATAAGAAAAAGGTAGGTTTTAGGAGTGTCAAATGTTGTGTATCTTTTTTGGAAAGTGTTGTTTCAAGGCCTAATAAGGACTCATTTTCCTTTTGTGGTGAATGGGTCCCTATTAGGGTTTTTGAAAATTGAATTCTGGGTTTTGTACCTCAGTGTCTGCACTTCTAGATCCTCAGTGCACAACTCTCGAAAGTCTGAAAAATTTCTATAAAGCTCTTTTTGTAATCTGGAAATGTAGATGGCAACTTTGCAACTTGACAACTTTGACAATTTTGTGTCAATATTGTTCTCCACTTGATCTTCAACCTATGAACCTACAAATATGCATCAAAAAGAAGGAAAAGATGTTGATTGTTAGAGAATAGGGGTTTGCCTCAGTCAAACCCCTTTTAGATAATTAAACCCGATGATGAAATAATGAAATAGAAGCATGCAATATCAAACATGAAACAATGATACGCTAGATGATGTCTTCAAATGTAAATATGCAAACTAGCATGAAGTGGCCATGAAGAATGTAGATCTAGATCTTCAATTAGATGTGAAATAATGCTTTTAAATGGATATTCAATACTACAACAATAGACACTAGCTCAATAACATGCTTCATGCACTATGCCTTTGACATGATGATATGATCTTGAATTTTTGCAATAAAACTTGGATAATCTGCCTTTGAACTTCCTTAAAATGCTCTTGAAGTGCTCTATAATGCTCTTGTGAAGTATTGGGATGCTCTTTTGAAAGCCTTAGATGAAGGTATGTAAATTAACCTGATATTTATACTAAATATAAGAATTAACCCCAAAATTTAAATAAACCAAGCCAACATCAGATCTAGGATTAAAAATTATTAACATCCCACCACAAATAAATTCAAAAAGGGGTTTCCTATGCGAGAAGGAACCATTTTCCACCCTGGGCGAATGGATCCTAGCATAAATTTCTAGGACCATGCTTTGGGGGGATGAAGTAACATTAAAAACGCATTTTAAATATGCCAAGAAAGGGGTGTCCTATGTGAGGAGGAATCATTCACTAGTAAAGGTGAATGGGTCCTAGCACAAATTTCAAAGACATCAATTTTTCCAAGTTAAATGTCATGCAATATCATCAATGGGTGTTGGGATAAATCCTTGAAAAATCTAATTAATAAGGCTTAGATTTGAATTAAATGGGCCAATTAAGCTCTAATTAATCATAATTAATTAATGAATCCCTAGATTAGTATGAGTGTAATAAATCATTTTATAACACATCAAATAAGGAAAAAATTATGTATATTTTATCATTAATTATTAATTCCCAAACTCAGTGCACAAAAAAGTGTTACATTTTTTTATGCTACAAGTCCTTCCACTATGAGTATGTAGGTCATTGAATAGTCCTCTTGCAATGTTTCTCTACATGAATTTGTGTTAAATGAGTGCATTCTTATTTTCACCCATTTCTCCACCTTTAGTTTATGTGCTTCTTTGTTAATGAAAATAATCCAATGGTTTTGGTAACATAATGTAAACCTATACTCTCATATTTTGGATGTAAATAAAAAAACTAAACTTAATAGAATGTAGTCCATATGGATAATTTAACTTTGCACATGCATGTGTTATGTGGAAGCTCATACTTATTATATTGGAAGCTATCACAATTAAATTGATTCCAACATTAACATGGATATAAAAACATATAATGAATTAGATGATTGGGGGAATTGAACATCTACACTAAATTGCTTCACTTTCTTTTCCTTATTTGAAAATTTGAATGACCTTGTAGTCATATCCCTCTAAAATCTATTTAACTATGATAATTTATGAGTTTGATTTGTGAGTGGTTTTCCTCTAATGAATCTCAATAGATATATTTTACTTGTTGAATTAATTTGAATTTGCAGAATAAAGTAGATATCAACTCATTGATAAAACTAGGTATATAGAGCTACAATAAACTATTCAACTTTCTTATAATTATTTTAATAGTTTGATAACTAACTGTAGTTGTTTTACAAAAAAATGTAGACTAAAGACAACAAATTAAACATAACACAATATATTTGATACCTAACCCCTATATGATGACACACCTATAGATATGTTGGAGTGATATTCCAACACTACTCTTAATCGTATAATGTTAAACAAAAACAATAGAAAATATTAAATGTAGAAGTTGTTCTTCAAAAATAGTTCATGAATCAATAAGACTTCTTCAAGCTACT
The DNA here is from genome assembly GCA_007258455.2 of Sequoia sempervirens. NCBI lineage: Eukaryota > Viridiplantae > Streptophyta > Pinopsida > Cupressales > Cupressaceae > Sequoia > Sequoia sempervirens. The sequence goes on from VDFB02061507.1 coordinate 41,300, forward strand.
CCTAATTATAGGTATAGTCACCTAGCTATTATCGAAGTTCCGAACATCATCAAACATCATTTGAACATGAAACGTATCATCACCATCATCAAGGATAACTTTAAGAAACCCCCCTTGGGCGAAGGTGTAAAATCCTTGTGAATCTTGGCTAAGTGCTATAATTTTCTTGATGAATCTGTCCTTTTTTTTTTGAAAAAAATATTAATTTTCCTAGCGAATCTATGCACATTATTAAAAAATTGTAAAATCTTGGCAAATATAAATGAATAATTGGGAAAAATAATAATCATAGATGCAAATCCTAGTGAATAATCACTAAAAAGATTAATTACAATGGAAAATATCTCCTTTAAAAATTTGCATAGTTGGTTAGCGCAGTTCCCCCATATTTTTTTTGCTTTCTGTAATATTGAAGTAGGTTCCAAGGGGTGGTAGCCATCTACAAGCACAAGGGGTATCGCCCCTTGCAAGGGTCAAGGGGGTAGAGCCCCCTTGTGGGGGTCGAGGGGGAAGAGCCCCCAAGCATAAATTCACTATAAAAAATGCATTGGAGCACACACAGATTAAGTATTTTTTTTAAATCTCACTTTAAATAAAAGACTAAATGAAGAGTGAAAGTATTACCAATGATTATCTTTTTAATCATATGGTTATAGGTTGATTCTGTGACCTATATGCATGTTCCTTTTAAAAGGCTTGTTGAGACTTGAAATTTGTTTTGGGCTACATGATTCAATTTAATTGTGTGGCCCAAAACAAATCCCAAGCCTCAATAATCCTTTTAAAAGGCACGTGCATATAGGTCACAAAATCAACCTGCAACCATCTGATTAAAAATCTAATCGATGTAAATAAATAAAATCTCCATTCAAGGCTAAAGGATCCCTAAAATTAAATGTTAATTTATTATTAGTGGCGATATTTCCCCAAAATTAATGGTAGGAATATAATATTAATAGAAAATATAATTAATATTTTTAATTATAGTATAAACTATTGGTGCATCAGTTCCAATAATGCATCATTTACATGGTGAATCAATCAATTTATTATTTTAAAAAATAATGTATAGGTGAATTAATCAAGATGATTTTTTTTTTGTAAAAACTTTGCAATTCAGTCTCCTTTTTAGCTTCTACTATTCACCATTTCTGGAGGTCTCAAATTTAGTTATCCACCAATTGGAAATGATTCACCACTAAATTTTTCCTTGACCATCATAAAGTTATGATGTTGAACTTCTAGATTTCAGATCCCTCTCTAAAATATTGGACAACAATTCTCACATGTATGTCTCATAACCCTGATGAGGTATAGTTTCTTTGATCCATTAAAACCTTGGACTATTGAGGATCTAAATATTCTCTACTACATGCTTTCTTGTTTTCAAAGTGTCGCCTCTTCAAAATAGAGCAATTGTCCCATCTTTTATGAAATTTTCATCAATATAATCTAGTGGTTCTTTAACAACAACTAACATTCTATCCATTCTTACAACTATACCAAACCCCAAGGATAGATGCCTCCCTTTAAAAATATCCTCCACAAAAAACCACATGCAACATTCAAACTATCACATAAACTCAAACAAAAAATGTGTTGCCATAAAAATCTCATAAAAGATACTTGAATAGATTGTAGAAGCATTAAACATCACCTTAGTAGTAGCAAACTTCATTCTAGTAGCAGCTGCTCATAAAAAATACAAAATAATTCCCTTTGTCAACTCCACATACTCTACAGTGACTAGTGTTACATTGGTGGTTGTTGTTGCACCGAAGATCGACCTGTTAATTCCTGATACAACCACCAAATTTATACGAGATCCACAAGAGGTGGTTAAGCCATGTCATGAACCCAAGTGTTGCACTATACAAAGAAGACCAAGGGACACACCATCTTGCAACAACCCCCCCTCAACTCAAGCACAAGGTTCAAACTTGAGGCCTTGACTCTAATACCAATTGCTACATTGGTGGTTGTCGTTGCATGAAAAGATCGACCTGTTAATGCCCAATACAACCACTAGATTTATACAAGATCCATAGGAGGCAGCTAAGTCATGTCACAGATCCAAGTGTCATGTTGTGCAGAGAAGACCAAGGGACACACCATCTTGCAACAACCAGCTCCACAATAGATTCCTCTTAACTGATAGTGACCACCTCACCATCCCCAACATAGCACTCTTTGACAATCCCTCAAGGATTCTAGACCAAGTCACTTCTATAGCTTTGATGTAAAATTAGAATTTGTAGAACATAACCAAAAAAATAGAAAACCTCACATTCAATTGTTTATTCATTGATAAAATTATATATATAAATATAATGAATTATTCAATTTTTTGTATAATTATTCTAACAGTTTGACAACTAATTGTAGTGTTTGACAACAAACTGTACACTAAAGACATTGAACTAAACATAACTAGCACTTGCACCCATGAGGGGTTCAAGCAAAATGTTGATAGGATATTAAAGGTTTGTATCCATAGAGCGAAGGATTTCTTATTAAATTTTTAAATACTCTAGTAAAGACTTGCTGAAAATTGTATTAAAAGTAGTAATGAACAACATCGAAGACATCAAATCTTGCAATTGCAGCTGCAAATAGGGTATAGACATCAGCTTGTAAACAAAATTATTCTAATTCATTAGAGTAAAAAAAATTCAATTTTATGCACTCTATTTGAAATAGTAAGCATACAAATCAGTAGTGTTAATGAGCAATAGTACAGGCCTTGTTAATGTGTCTTTTATCATTGAAACCCTACTCAATTAGGCACATGGTAGTAACCTCATTTGAATATACCATGTACATTGTTGTCTTATCATGTGCCATTTAAATATCCATTCTATAGATAGGAAGAGATTAAGTGATAAAATGATTTGAGTGAAAATTGAAGTTGCCATAGTTACTGCACATCAAGCAAAATAAAATTGCATGATTCAAATGGAAAATGAAAAAGGAACAACAAAATATTCTGCTATTACTGTGGCATTCTAGGACACCTTGCCAAAAATTGCATGGTAAGGAAGGGTGATATTGCACACTAGAAGAGATTAAGTGAAAATTGATGTAAAGAAAATAATTTTTTTAATATCTTTAGTGGCCTACCATAAAAAATCCTATATGTTTCATATTTTGGAATAACATAAAGCATTGCATTTATCAGGGTTATTCTTCCTGCTAAGTTTAGGCATTTCCCTTTCCATTCTGGCAATGAATAAACCATTTTGATTTAGAAATGTTTACACAGAAGAGACTTTTCCATCACGGTGAACAAAGGAATATTGAGATAATACATACTCTCTTCTATCCATATACTTAGAATGGTAAACATTCTGCACATTCATTTTCTTGACAATAAAATATCAATTCTGTACACAAGAAGAGATTAAGTGATAAAATTATTGAGTGAAAATTGAAGTTGCCACAATTACTACACATCAAGCAAAATAAAATTGCATGATTCAAATGCAAAATGAAAAAGGAAGAGCAGAACACCAATAAACGAGGAAAAGAAAAGCTGTAAGAAATTACTTTAATGTCCCAGAATGACCAGAGTAAGTGAACAAGACTCAAAATTTTAGGGCGGAATGTAGCCAGAACAGACTTAATGTGTCATGTATCCAATGCAAAATTTTCTGACCTGCCTTGTGCCTGGTGGAAGAAAACTAGAACCACACAACATCTGTGCCTTGCGGTTGACATATGCCGAATACCAAAATCTAGAAACTCCACATGTTTAGATCAAATTGAAATATATATTGAAAATCCCACACAACCAAATACCCAAAACTGGAAGAACTCTAAATTTTTTCAACATAATGAATAACTTTTGTATCTTTGTGCTCTACAGAGATTTTATTTGGAATTTTCCAAATCGCTCATATCAGCAAGGTTCCTTGAGAAGGTATCACTATATGACCACAGTCTAGACATGCAAGAGGTAGCAGTGATAGAGGTCATCCAAGATGACACAAATTACCTTATTTTAGTTTAGACATCTACTAATCAGGAAATCCAACTTTGATGCCATTTTAGGTAGGTTCCTTAAAAAAGGATGGTAATGATCATTTCATTTTCCCTTGTTTCAAACAAAATCATTCCCATTCACTTTTCCACTACCTTTTGTCCATATACTTAGAATGGTAAACATTCTACACATTCATTTCTTGACGATAAAATATCTATTTTGTACACAAGAAGAGATTAAGTGATAAAAGTGAAAATTGAATTTTCCACAGTTACTGCACATCAAGCAAAATAAAACTACATTATTCAAATACAAAATGAAAAAGGAATAGTAGAACACCAATAAAAGAGGGAAAAAAAAGTTGTAAGAAATTACTTTAATGTCCAAGAATGACCAAAGTAAGTGAATGAGACTCATAAATTAAATAGGTTAGAACATCAAGTACGATGGTTGGATAATTGCCTATCTAGAATATAGTTATAGTAATCAGTGAATATATTGAGCATGAAAGGGCATTCCTTGATGTCTAAGAAGGCTCACTTGAGCCAAGCACTATGATGGTGCAAGATGAAACAAGAAACTTCCATAGAAAGAACAAACAAAAATGCTTTAAATAACCACTTACAGTCAAGTATACAAAAATAAGTGGGTGCATAAGAAATAAATCGAGGGGATTGGTTAACCCATAAATTGCTATAGAGAAGATTGGATTTTACATACAGATCAACATATTCCCTTCATTGCATAGGTTTCTATTTTCTCATTTACCAAAAATGACAAACAATTAAGACACAGAAGAGCCCCTCGACATGCACAACAAAATAATCCTAATGCAATAATAGTAGAAAGCTATAAAAACTAAGATATTATCACAAAGCAATAGTAAGTAGCTTATGAGATGCAACCCAATTGTAGTAAATTTACAAATAAAGAAGAAAAAAACTGAACTAAACCAACCAAAACCTTAAAATATCCCTTTACGCCTGTGGCACCATCAGAAGAGTAGTAGGGGGAATTCAAATGCCCCAAATCTCTATAGATTTATACCGCCTTCTAAAACCAACAATAGTGGATGTCATTCTGCTTCAAAAAAGATGCATGATCTTTGTAGCATTTTCAATGAAAAATATTAAATGCAATTTATTTTTAGACCTAAGAATTTTTCTGTGCCCTAACATGGTTTGTGTTTCTTTTTCCTATGGTAGGGCTTTGTATATTTTCCCTCCAAACTCTCTATTTTTCATCATTGGCATCATTGATAGCACAACACAATTAAAATGAGACGAACCAAAAAAAACCTCCCTACAATAGCTCAACTAGAGGAAAATATACATATTAGCTTAAGAAACTAATGAGAGCTGACAGACAAAATGCAAAAAAGAATATGAATCCCACCAACGAGCCAGACCCATGAAATAAAACATGAAAAATAAACCATGGCGCCCACTAAGGGTTTTTCAAAAATAAATCTTGCTGAAACGAGGGCGACTTACCTCAAGATTCTACATAAATTGTGTCATGCTATCAAAAATCTGATTGTTGCCTTTATCTGTAAACAAGCTAGGGCATTTATGGAAGTTGGGGTGGTGGGCTTAGGGTAGAATGTAGCCAGAATAGACTTAATGTGTCATGTATCCAATACAAATTTTTTTGACTTGCATTGTGCCTGGTGGAAGAAAATGAGAGCCACACAACATCTGTGCCCTGCGGTTGACAGCTGTCGAATACCAAAATATAGAAACTCCACATGTTCAGACCAAATTGAAATATATATTGAAAATCCCACACAACCAAATACTCCAAACTGGAAGAACTCTGAATTTGTTTAACATAATGAATAACTTTTATATCTTTGTGCTCTAGAGAGATTTTGTTTGGAATTTCCCAAATTGCTCATATCATTAAGGTTCCTTGAGAAGGTCTCACTATAGGACCAGATTCTAGACATGGAAGAGGTAGCAGTGATAGAGGTCATCCAAGATGACAAAAATTACCTTATTCTAGTTTAGACATCTACCGATCAGGAAATCTAGCTTTGATGCCATTTTGGGTAGGTTCCTTAAAAAAGGATGGTAATGATCATTTCTTTTTCCCTTGTTTCAAACAACATCATTCTCATTCACTTTGCCACTGCCTTCTATCCATATACTTAGAATGGTAAACATTATGCGCATTCATTTTCTGACAATAAAATATCCATTATGTACACAGGAAGAGATTAAGTGATAAAATGATTGAGTGAAAATTGAAGTTGCCATAGTTATTGCACATCAAGCAAAATAAAATTGCATGATTCAAATGCAAAATGAAAAAGGAATAGTAGAACACCAATAAAAGAGGAAAAGAAAAGCTGTAAAAAAATACTTTAATGTCCTAGAATGACCAAAGTAAGTGAATGAGACTTAGAAATTAAATAGGTTAGGACAACAAGTAAGATGGTTGGATAATTTCCTATCTAGAATATAGTTATAGTAATCAGTGAATATGTTGAGCATGAAAGGACATTCCTTGATGTCTAAGAAGGCTCACTTGAGCCAAGCACTATGATGGTGTAGGATGAAACAAGAAGCTTCTATAGAAACAACAAGAAAAAATGCTTTAAATAACCACTTGCAGTCATGTATACAAAAATAAGTGGGTACATAAGAAATAAATCGAGGGGATTTAGCAAGGTTAACCCATAAATTGCTATAGAGAAGATTGGATTTTACATATAGATCAACATATTCCCTTCATTGCATAGGTTTCTATTTTCTCATTTACCAAAAATGACAAACAATTAAGACACAAAAGAGCCCCTCGACATACACAACAAAATAATCCTAAGGTAATAATAGTAGACAGCTATAAAAACTAAGCTATTCTCACAAAGCAATAGAAAGCAGCTTATGAGAGGCAACCCAACTGCAATATTTACAAATAAATAAGGAAAAAACTTAACTAAACCAACCATAACCTTAAAATATCCCTTTACGCCTACGTCACTGTCAGAAGAGCAGTAGGGGGAATTCAAATGCCCCAAATCTCTATAGATTTATACCACCTTCTAAAACCAACAATAATGGATGTCGTTCTGCTTCAAAAAAGATGGCATGATCTTCATAGCATTTTCAATGAAAAATATTAAATGCAATTTATTTTTTAGACCTGACAATTTTTCTATGCCCTAACATTGGTTTGCGTTTCTTTTTCCAATGGTAGGGCTTCGTAAGTTTTCCCTCCAAACTCTGCATTTTTCCTCATTGGCATCGTTGATAGCACAACACAATTAAAATGAGACGAACCAAAAACAATCTCCCTACAGCCACTCAGCTAGAGGAAATATACATATTAGCTTAAGAAACTATTGAGATCTGATAAATGAAACGTGAAAAAGAATATGAATCCCACCAACGAGCCAGACCCATGAAATAAAACACAAAAAATAAACCATGGCAGCCACTAAGGGTTTTTTCGAAAACAAAACTCGCTAAAACCAGGGCGACATACCTCAAGATTCTGCACAAATTGTGTCATGATATCAAAATCTGATTGTTGCCTTCATCTGTAAACAAGCCGGGGCATTTATGGAAGTTGGGGCGGTGGGCTTAGGGCAGAATGTAGCCAGAGCAGATTTAATGTGTCATGTATCCAATGCAAAATTTTCTGACCTGCGTTGTGCCTAGTGGAAGAAAACGAGAGCCATGCAACATCTGTGCCCTGCGGTTGATAGCTGCCAAATACCAGTCAGTGGCAGGTTTGCCCAGTCAGCAGAAGGTTTGCAGGGAACTGAACACTGCTCGATGGCGGGCATTCCTATTTCAGACGTGAGACAGGTTTGGCATGAAAATGGACTGGGCAATCCCATAGGTAGAGCCTATCAGCTAATAAAACATATTTAACAGCTAAACATTATTTCATGACACGTCTACAGATGTGTTGAAATATATATTGCAACAGAATTTGTGTTCGGCTAGACATTCATAGAATATTGAGAGACTGCTGGTACTGCCTAGCCGTGATTCCATGTCAATTGATTCTTTCCTTCCCTTGTTTTAGAGATCTGGCATGCAGTGCATATGTGTTGAAAGTTAGGTAATACAGCTGTACTGTTTTTTTGGTATTTTAAATATTTCAGAGAAAAACAAGACAACGTTATTACTATCACACTCTCTACTTCACATCCTGCCACTGAAAACTATTCTTGCAACTTTTAATAGGAACTGCAGCTGCACTGTTGTACGTTGTCAAAGTTTAAAGTAAAGAAAGATAACGGTTAGTCGTTTTAAATATAAAATTCCTTTAACGATAGACTGCAAGCGTACTTGAAAACTCCTATATAAAAGAGTTTGTTAGAAGTACGTCCAGCAAAAAAGTACCCAGTTGCTGTTTAAAGATTTTCTTTTGCTTTTTTGGGTACGTGTGTTAGTTAAAACTTTCTTTTAAAGTATGCAAAGTATTGAGCACTCCTTTGGAACTCGTATAAAAATATTAAGAAAATAAATTGACAAGATGAATTAGAAAATGTAACACCCATGTTAACGATAGATAGCCTGTACAGAAACTTTTGTCCTTTACCATGGTCTTCAGTGATAACAAATAGCTGGTTCGAACATGCAAGGTAAACAAATAACAACATACAGATGGGAAAGCATATACCATAATCAGTTTTCCAATTTTATATATATTATTTTCAGAGGAATTATATTAGAATTCTGAGAAGTGTGTGGGATGCATGTTACCGAAAACATTAACTGAAACAAGTACTGTATTACTTCTAGACCATTGTGAGGCCCGTATTCATTTCACAGCTCTCAATTCTTATAAATTATATTTGAGATGTTGTAGGCTTAGGACGATCCAACCTTGGAATTTGAGGCTTTTTAATATCTATCAGTATACTCTCAAAGAAATAATAACGATAGAAGATTTTTAAAATGTCAAACGCAGTAAAGGACCGAGTTCCCATTCGTAGGGAATCTAGTCAGAGTTCCCATAGATTATCGAATTTCTGAAATATATGAACTTCCGCTGGAAAATCTCAAGCCGAACAAGTCTATATATACCGTGTTGGAGCATACATAAATGTAACAACCTTTAGTCTGTGACGTCCTTAAGCTTCCAGTGTTACTCAAGTGCTGCCCTGTTGCCATTCCTAATATACCCAGTCTGAGTAGCTTCCGTTTACTGCAAAATGAGTCTCATGGAGTGTAATGTTCTATGGATTTCATTTCATTGTTAGATTAAAGAACTTATTCCTTCATTTGTATTGTGCTTACATTATAGACTTTTGTTCAAGGTTATTTTTCTTTTTCTTTGCTGGTTCTTCAAAAGGAGCTTCATTATGCAGAAGGGTAGAAGGGCTTTTACTGGATTTTAGAGTAACCTTGACAATTGAAATTTTTGTCTTATCTTGAAAACGTATTCATTCGTTCGCTAGCAGTCCATTCTTAATCCCTACGATTAAGTGTAAATAAACTAACGTTTGACAGACAAATGTGTAAATAAGTAAGCTCTCAAATAAGATTCTGAAAATTGAAACATCGAGGCCAACGCGCTCTTGTTAGTTAGCCCTTTGTTTTACTATGTTATCCGCTCGCACGATGGAAATATTATGAATAAATATAATAATATATTTTTAGCTTATAAGTATTGCATATAATATTACGTTATTGTATCAACCCATATGAATATCATCTTCTCAATGGAAATAATAAAAATAAAAATAATAATATGTTTCTAGTATATAAGTATGGCATATAATATTACGTTACTGTATCAACGCATATGAATATTATCTTCCCATTCTATAAAGTCAAGTTCAACCACTGCCGGAAATAGAGACAAAGTTGTCAGTTTCAGTAGTCATATTCAACTTGGTGCAAGGCTAATGCAATGGTTTTCCGTCGGTATTTGTTGACATGTCTTTATATTAACATTTAACAACCTTTGACTGCTACAATTAACGGAAATTGACTGCCATTTCTGGCTTGACCACCTCGTTGTCAAGCGCAAACAATGGATCATCCGCTCCTTCCGTCAAATATCGGGAATGATGGCCTTCATGTTCACTTCTCTGGCTTCGTCTTTTCTGGCCGTAAAATGAAGGAAGCCTGACTCTGCGAAAGAAAGAAGCAGAAACAGAAAAATGGTGAACATGTAGAAAGAACAAGGCCGAGAGACGCAGTGATATGATGTATAATTATTTATCACTTTTTAGAAAGAGATTTAGTTGGAGACATAACCGATATTGTCGGAAACCAGACATTGAACACTGAAAGGGATAACATCCATCATTTATAAACACACAAAAATTATTAGATGGGAAGGAATTTTTCCTACAAAATAAAGACAGCTATTCCTTAACCACAATAAATTTTGGCAAGGAAAATTATTTACAACTTTTGATAGAGATGAAGTGTAAAATTGATCTTGCTTGTTGATTATTGAAAAATATGATATTTAAATAGAACAACTAATTTATTTTTTTCTAATTTCTTCTTTCAAAATGTCTAAATTGCTTGTCTCATCTGTCATTAAACTCTCATTGTCTTAGAAATACTCCGTTCAATCACCATGATTTCTGAAGTTTGATTTCCTTAAATTAACATCTTAATTTAGTTCATAAACCGGGCACCCTAAAAACCAATACCATTTCTTTTATAAAACCAAAATGGATGAAGTCCATGCCACAATTCCATTGCTTATAGTGTAAAAGTTTTCACTTTGGGGTGAAAGAGAGAAGTGAATAGAAGATTAAAAAACAGAGTGAAAAACGAAAAAATGGACCTAAAATTTTGAATACAACTTTTGAATATAGTGGTAAATAGTTGAAAGAACTACAAACAATGTGACTTCTAGTAGGTTTTTTAATCCTAAAGTTGTAAGTATGTTGTAAGTATGGTTCTATTTCCGTTTTCCACTATGGTTAAATCATGTAGCCGGGTAGGTACGAAGAGAAAAACATATATTACCCACTTCAAAAGGAATGATGTAACATGTCAACATTAGTGAACTTCGCGTTGCTCGAAAAATAACCTAGGAATGGACTCGTTTGTAAGGAATGAGGAGGAAATCAAACTTCCAACACAAGCTTCGCAAGCAAAGAGAATGGAGAAATAAATGATCAAGCAAAGAGAACGCTAAATAATAATATGAAAAAAGGGTAAATATTTAGAATTTTAGTTTGGATAATATCATTGTTTGTCACATGTGATATATTTTTTAAAACCAAATGAGTTAAAATGAAATAAGAAAATAAAGGTTTGGGAATAAAAAATATAAATGAATTGGAAAAAGTCTATGTATGTGTATGTTCAAGTCTATTGTTCATTCTTGACATTATTATCTTTAGGCTTGTAATTTTGAGTTGCATCGTAAAGATTCATCTCATTCAAACCATGTGGATAGAAGTGTTCTATTTAAACATAACATTTTATCTTTTATTGAGAGATATTATAGTGTAATTACATAGAATAATTTTGTGCAAATGCTATTTGGATATGTCTTTTATTATAGGAGTTTCTATTATAATTTATTTAAATTTATTTGAATGAGCCTTTGCTAGAGAGAATCAAATTAATAGCTCCCTTGTTGGCTCCCCTATTCATGAGGATTTATTTGAGATCTCCAATTCCCCCCTTCCAATAACTTTCCCAGCTCCTCAGATTCCCCTACTCTCTATGTGAATTTGGATAAGCCCCATGAAGAACCTCAATTAGATGAAGATATGGGTTGCAAAAATTGTGCCTCCTTGAAGCTGAAAATTAATGACTTGATTGATGCAGTGAATCTCTTGAATGACATCCTGAAGTGGTTGCTTACCTAGCTTATCATGACTAAGAAAAAAAACATCTTTTGAAGGAAAAGGTGCTTAATAAAAAGGAGACATTGTCAAGTGAGCTGGATGATGAAGTTTGTTGGTCCCTTTTGTCTTCCCTCGCCAAGACCTTCAACAAGTGGGCCAATTGGGATAATGAATTGGATGAGCTCAAAGCAATGGTTGGTACCAAAGAGGAGACAAAAAAGTTGTAGGAGGAGGTGGCTACCATGTGTAGAAACTAGAATAAAACCTTCAAGTCTTTGCAAGAAATTGTGTATTATAGCAAGGAGATAGTTAAGATCACTACAATCACCATTCAAGTATTCCAATAGGATCTCTGCAAAACCCTTGGCAAAAGGGTAAGGGATGATTGTAAAGATGCTATGCACTCAAAGAACAAGAGAAATAAAGTGGGAAATTCTACTTCACTCGATACTTAAGAGGATCATCTTGCACAAAATAAGTCATTGACCTATGAGGAAAAGATGCAATTTCTAGCTAATGAATGGAAGGCCATTAATGGCCTCAAGTTTCAAGGTGACTAGTAGCTGGTTCGGTCCCTAGTTTGTTCTCCCTTGTGTTTTTTATTTTTACTAATTTTTTTTGTCTCTATGTAGCTTCTCTTTTTGGCTTTTTGGTTGTCTCATGTCTTTTGAGTGCACCTATTTTTCCTGTATGACCATTTTGTAAATGGGTATGAACCCTTCTTGACTTTAATCTAATCAAAATAATGCTCATAATAATCAAACCCATAATAATAAGGAGAAAAATATTAATAATATTTTTATTATTATTATCTAAGGATATTTTCAGCAATGTATCCTAAACATTTGTGCAAACCACAAATGCATCTTTGGAGGTACTAGTTTTTGTTAGAAAATTATAAAATGTAGAAGCATCAAGCATAAAAGAAAGTACCAAATATTGAGACATAATTATTGAATCTCCTCTATCTGACATTCAATTAAATTCATCCAATGTTTTATGTATTCTAAACCATTGAATTCATATAAAAAATGAATTTTATCACAAATTTCAAAACATATAAAACATCTTTGACTAGTTTTACTCTTTGTGAAAGAAAATTATACCTTCTCATTTTAAACAAGTTGAAAAATATTACACCAACTGATAATTCTCCTCCATCATAATCTTAGTAATATGGGAACCACTCGTTGTAAACAATCATCTAGATTCATTTTCTCCTCATTGATTGAATAATCAAAGTACAAAAACTGGCATCCATCTTTAGTTTTAAATTGTACTATGTAGGGAAATAATTATACTTATGTTGATTCATAAAAAAATAATTAAGTAATAAAATACACAATTTCATCATCCAAATTAACATCAATGGAGCCTAGCTCACTCAAAAATAAAATGAGGGAATTTAAACTCTTAACAATGGAGCCTTTCTCATTATATAACATAGATATAAGTACTTTTTGTCTAATTCTATTCCACTTACACACCTAAAATATAACATGTGAAATTATTAGATTAGTTTTATGAAAATAACATATTTTAGAAAAATTGTATGGGTTCAGGGGCTCTTTCCCCTACTTTTTTCATGCAAAACATATTTATGAGAAAATAAAGTATCATATGTTTCTTTTAAAAAAAATCATTACATAACATAAATAGAGGTAATTTGTGTCTTATACTATTCGATCTATACACTTAAAATACAATATAGTGTGTCATTTTTAGATTTCTCTCATAAAAGCAACATCTTTGTTACCTTTTTATATTTTAGCCATCTGAATGCTAAGAGAATTCAAGTATGTGTAATACTAACTCTAGATCAAGAATTAGTTAGAATAAGTAGAATTTATCCTTTTAAGACCCCCTACATACCAAACACTTGTTTTAGTAGGTACTTTAGGGTTTACATAATACAAGGTTAAATAAAATGGAATAGATAGATTGATAAAAATATCTCACCAAATTTAATGATATTTTATACTAGAAACATATATGAATTTTTTTTTTATAGAAAGAGACTCTATCAATATAAAAGAGAGGAATGATTAATTTTATTATTTTTATTTAGCATATTGTTGAATTGGTAGTAACCTATTATATTATATTTTTCATTGCATAGGAGTTATGGGTTGAAATTATGTAAGAATATATTACCAACACAAGATAATGGATTTGTAGAATTTATAATTTTAAATATTATGAGATTAATCTTGGAAGAAGGAAATATATATTATGTGTGTGGTGTTTGTATTCTTTTCCAACCATATCTTGAAAAGTCAATTCTAAAGATAGCTACATATGTAACCTTATATTGTGAATTATTTTACTTCTTATAAATTTCTAGGTAATAATGATTAGGTGAAAAATTAGGGTTTACCAAAATGAATTGGTCAAGATGATAAACCACTATAATTTTCCACCTATTATTATGTGATTTTGTGTATAATAGGATGCCAATAACAATTAGAAACAAACACTAATAGTTATAGCAACTATGAAGGGGGTTTTTAGAGCTTAAAATCATGTGTATGCACTCTTGGATTCTTGATTGTTAGTTCTTGAAAACCTGTAACAAATTTTGTAGCTTCAATTCTTTGTTCTTCCACTATGAAGGTCAACTTTGCAACTTGATAACTTTGATATTTTTTTCTCTAAAATTCTTCTCCACTTGATCCTAAGCCTGTAAATAGGAAAAAAAACACTTAGGATGAGAAAAAATTGTTGATTGTTAGTTAATAGGGGTTTTCCTAAGTCAAACCACATGTAGGTAATTAAAAAAAATGATGAAATGATGAAATTGAAGCATGACCATGAAATGAATGAATGCTGATACCTTGGAAGCTTTCTTGGAAGATAAATATAAAATGTTACATTTAGTGGCCATGAAGAATGTAGATCTTTATCTTTGAATAAGATGTGAATTGTGCTTGCAAGTACATCTTCAATGCTACATCCACTACCTTAGCTCAACAACGTGTAGGAATGCACTATGCCTTTGTCATGATGAAATGATCTTAAATTGCTATAATAAACTTTGATAATCTACCTTGAAATACTCTAATACTTGAAAAATTGAATGCGTAGGCCTATTGTAAACTTTCTAGGTCACTTAGTATGAATTGATAGGAGAAACAATGTGAATTAACCCCTTATTTATACTAAATCAAGAGATTAACCCCAAAATTCAAAAAATTCAAGCCAACACATAATCTGAAAATGAATGTTATTATAAACCCACTAGAATCAAATTCAAAAAGTTGTTCCTCATTAAGAGAGGACCCATTTTCTACCTAGGGAAAATGGGTCCTAACATAATTTTCTAGGACCATGCCTTTAGGGAGTGAAATTTCATCAAAAACCCATGCAGAATCTACAAAGAAAGGGAGGTCCTATAGAGGGAGGACCCATTCACCACCTAGAGTAAATAGGTTCTAGCACTGTTTTCTAGGATCTCAAATTTTCCCAATTAAATGTTTTACAATTTGAATTATGGGTTTCCGGATAGATCTTCAGAATGTGTCATAAATAAGGATCAAATTTAAATTAAAGGGGCTAATTAATTCTAATTAACCATAATTAATTTGGAGGACCCTAGGTAAGTGTGAAAGTGTGTTACAACACTTTACAACACTTAAATAAGGTACAAAATAGGTACACGTATTAAAAGGGGTCCCAAGTACAACATGAATGTGTTACAACCCATTACAACATCAAACCTATGCCAAATTAGGTTAATTTAAATCAAGTAAAGAAAAGGGATACTTTTTTCATTACTAAATTCTTCCCCCACATTAGTGAGAGGATGACCCCATGTCAAACTTGCACTTAACTAGACATTCAAAGACACTTAAGTATGTAACAATAACAAAGTGAACCGTAGGTTTTTGGGTAGGGATTATAGGCTACTCTTGCACTCTTAGGATGTTTCACCTAAAAGGACAATGATAAACCCTATGCAAAGAAAACTATGCTAGGTTCACTGAAATTATGCAATGTAGGATGTAATTAAGACTATATGAGATGATCTAAATGTAATTGGATGATCTATTTGACTAAGTATGTATGTAAAACCTAAAATTATGCAATGTTAGAAAACATAATGTGATATGTAAATATGAACTAAGAATGAACAAATGCAAAATGAAATAGAAAAAGGATGATTCAGAGTGCACCTGGGCAGAGAATGGAAAATCTAGAATCTTTTGAATGATGTCTAAGATTACTAAAAATCACCAATGGGACTCATTCACAAATGATGGTGAATTAGTCTCGCTTCTGATGAAAATTGTTTGGAATAGGTTTTTGAGTTCAAGATTCAAAATCTAACAAAATATAGATTTTCAGCCTTAAGGTGGGACTTATTCACCACTAATGGTGAATCAGTCCACTCCCAAAATTTTGAGAAATCAGGGACTAATTTTGTAGCACTAGATTTGAGGTTGTCTGCTTGTCGGGTTGTCGAGGTCAAATCTACAAAAAATAGATAAAATTTCTTCTCCAAGCTTGAAATAGGATGTAGTTGACTTGAAACACTTTGTTATCTTCTTGTCCACTTTTCAACACCTAAATGCTTGTCAAATCTACATAGAAAAGTCTACAAACACAAATGCAAAAGGGGAAAATAGTTAAGGGTTAGATTATAAGAAATTTCCTTGGTCAAATCCCACTTTGGTAATCAAACCCTTAATAAAAATAATGAAATGAAAGAGAATGATAAAAAAATAACAAGAAAATTTTATCAACTTACCAAACCCTTGTTGAAGAAAATCTAAAGATATAATAATGGTTGCTCTTGAATGCTTGATTGATGCTTGATTTTAGGATGCAAAGTGTTCAAATGCTTTAATGAATGAAAAGATTTCTTGAATGAGTTAGGAGATGTAAAATAAGGAGAAAAACACACATTTATGCACACGTGTGCTTTAGTAACCAAATGATACCTCATCACAAGTTGACATAAGGTGTTTTTAAATAAAACCCTGAAAGAAAATTTAAAATATTTTGAATTTTATGCTAAGAGGGACTCATATGCCACCCATGGTGAATGGGTCCCACATTGTACTTGAAAGTGGGTGTTAGAAATTTTCTTGCATTTAATGTTTTTTGTTAGCTTTACATTCAAAAGAACACTTAATTAAGCCTTATAAGGGCATAAAGGGGTCAAATAAAGCATAAGAAAGGTGTAAATAGTGAAATTATGCCTATAAAAGTGTGAAATCTTTTTACAATACTTTACAACACTTCAAAATAAGACTTAATAATTGATGAAAATGTTATTTTAGGTGAATTGTAGTGAATAGAGTGTAGAAGAGTGCAGAAATGTTTTATAACACTTCACAATTCCTTCACAAGATGTCATAATTTGAATTTTAAGGACCTAATATGCATGTTCAAGCCACATTGGCTCAATAAATTAGAGTAAAATGGACCAAGAATCATGAAGAAAGACCTAAAAGGCCATGAAAATGACAAGGGGCCATTTTTCTAAGACACATTTAGCACTCACCTTATTGGAGGATGAACTTGCTTCAAATTCACACTAAAGTATCCATGCATATTGAGAGAGAGGTCCCCATGCACTTATGTTAGGAAGATGGAATCACAACAATTAAGAAGGGATGATCAAGCCCCCAGGATGAAGATCCCATGGCAAACTAAACATAAGAACAAAGGAACACACAAGTGTAGAAGTGAAAGAATTGGATGAAGCTTCAATCATCTATCCAACTAGCTCTGGATTAGATCTAGGTTGTTTTTCCAAAAAAGAGAATTAATGCTCACTCTATGGTGAGAAAAATCATGGTGGTCTTCCAAGAGAGAAGACCCAAAAAAATAAGATACATACATTAATTGGTATCCACTTACAAACTTAAAGGTGGTTGTCAAGAAAGTTGTGCCATTGAATGGACTTCCCGCTCAACCATATCAAAGTTATACCTCTTGATAAATTTAAAAAGGCACCACAAAAAAAATATGTCAGTTTGTGCTTCATGAGACAAGCAATGCTTCATATACTTAGAACTTATGAAAAAAGAGCAAGGTACCATAGGCATGCAAGTTGCATTATGCAAGGTGAAAAAAAAATGTAAAATGCAAAATTGTAAAAATGTAAAATGTAAAAAATGTTCAAAGGAGTCTTATTAAGTTCATGCAAGGTCTCTCACCTAGGGAACATTGTGTCTGATGTCTCCAAGAGAGGACCAATCAGAGAATAGATTATTCACAACTTAGGGGATGCAATGTGTTGCATCAAACTACTAAGAGAACTGTAATATGCTAAGATAGATCACACTTATGAAGGAAATCACACCCAATGTCATCCACAAAGTTACAAATGCATTGTATGAAGTGACAAGGCTACACTAAGAACTGAGAATGCAAATGAAATTATGCCACTGTATGTCACCCACTTTAAAGGAATTGCTACACACTGTCTTGTGAGCAATTACTTTAAAGTAGAGAAGGAAATAAACAACAAAAAAAGGGAAAAGTATGAGATGAGAGTCAAATCAAAAAGCCCCTATGCCAAGACATATGTTTCTAAGGTAGGTTGCCTCACGTAAATGAAAAATAAAATGAAAGAAAAGGGAGTTTCCCCCTAGAAAGGATAACACCAAACACATAAGGGATCTATGGATTTGGGTTCAATATGTTCGTAGCTATAATTCTTTTATGAAAGAGCTCACAACTATCATCATTCCCCAAAGCACATAGAACTTGAAGAATGATATAAAGAGAGTGAAAACAAAAGGGAACACAAAGTTTGTTTTGGGTCAATATGGAAGAGACATTGTCGTCTCAATGCTTTGCATCGTCCCCAAAAGGAAAAAGAAAAATGCAAATGAAAAAGAAGAAGCTTTTGGGTCAACATGAAGGACATATTATGGTCTTGATTCCTTGCGTCATCCCCAAAAATGAAAACACAAGCAAAAAGAAAATGAAAAGGAAAATGAAAAAGAAAAATATTTTGGGTCAACATGAAGGAGACATTGTGGTCTCGATGCCTTGTGTCATCCCCAAAAGGAGAACACAAAACAAAGTAAAAAAGAAAAGGGACCTTTTGGGTCAACATGGAAGAGACATAGGGTATCTCTACGCTTTGTGTCATCCCTAAAAGGAATACACAAAATAAAAAGGAGAAAGGAAAAAGGATCTTTTGGGTCAACATGGAAGAGACATAGGGCATCTCAATAGTTTGTGTCATCCCCAAAAGTAAAAACACAAAACAAAAAGAAACACAAGGCAATGCATGACATAAAGAAGAATAGAGGTATGAATAGAAGAAGTGTACAAAGAACATCAAACACATGATATGAGGGAACACGATACACACATATATAAAAAATGGAAAGGGGTGAGTAATACAAATGTAAGTCAACCATAATTTAAGTTAATAGGTTTCTCAATCTTAAGTAATATAAGAGGAAAATGAATAACATAGTTAAGAGATAAAGACAAGTGCATTACAAGGACAAGGCTAACAACTTCTTCCCCCCCACAAAGTGTAAAGCAAGAATGAGTTGAGGTGGGTGACATGAAAAGATCACGCAATAGTGAGAATAGAAAATTCTACAACTATAAAATGATAAAAAGTTTTTTTTAAAGGAATAATGGGAATGCACTCAATATCACTGAAGTGATACTTGTTCAATATGTCATTCAATGTTCAACATTCTTTAGTTCATTGTCCAAGAACATGATGATATTTTCAAAATAGTATGTTAGAATATTTAGGATGAATGACCAACTTGTTCATAGGTGGAAAAAGTATAAGTCCTTTTTTTAAAAGAAGTTGAACTCTCCTTTCACACTCTGGTGGTGGATGAGTAGGAGACTTGATTTTTTTTAGTTTATAAGGTTGTTTTCTTTTGCTAGGTTTTCCTTTTTGATGAACTAAAGGAGGAAAAGGACCCATGAGGATCCTAGAATCCTTGTCATCATAATCATGTAAAGGTTGTTCACGTGGAAGGATAATTCTCAAGTTAGGAGGAGAATCAAAGATCTGATCCCACAAAGCTGGTTTACAATTTCTGCAAGGAACTGATTTTTGCTGAAATCACATATTTTTAGAAAATATAATGATTCAATCCTTAAAAGGTTCCATTTAAGTAATTCAAATTTAAGAGGGTTTGATCAAACTACCTTAAATCAAACCCCCTTGGATAGAACTCCGCTAATTTTACACCATACCTATAATAGAGTCTCCTTTACGCCTATCAAAATGTTGATAAGAAATCACTTTTGATTTACCTTTTGGGGGATCAAATGAATTCATTTAAAATTTATTTTTTTCAAGTATGTATTCCTTATTATAATCTTCCCAAAACATATAATTTTAAATAAATTTAATTTTATTATTATATTTATTTTTTATTTCTCGTGAATGTAGGTTTTTCACTAAAAATCAAGATCTCTATTCTACACATGTGGAAAATTATTAATTTTTTTTTTTAAATATTAGTGCACCATATATTGAAGTCCTTGATCTAACAAAGAAAAGAAAAATGAATTTTGATAAATAGAAAAAAAGTTATGCGTTATACAGTCGCGCTATGTTTGAATTTTAATTGGTTTGAATTTGAAACTTGATTAAAGAAAAAATATTCAATAAAAAAATATCTAACCAAGTGGAAGTACTATATATCAGAGTTATAAATCTAAATCTAAAAGAATTATAATTTTATCCTTCATGGAAAAAAAGTTATGCGTTATATGGTGAGCATCACTTTTTAATAATGTTATTTTCTGAAAAAAACTAGTTTTCGAGGGAGATGGAAAAGGAAGTGCAATATAATTCCAAAAATTTTGAAAAAAATATATTTAGAATCTATATACAAAATGTCACAAAACTCTAGTTTACATCATCTCCAAATTCCTCACGGTTTAGCCGCTATAGGTGCCCAAAAGTGAAGATTTAGTTAAACAAAATTATTTCAGTGTCCACTTTGGACAAAAGTTGTAACCAATGTTCAAAAGGAGGCTTATCAGGATGAGGAGGATCTTGATATCCTAATCCTGTTGTGTTTTCTTCCATTGGTTTTTGTTCAAGAAGTTGGTGAATGTCATGTTCATGTGTTGTGTCACAACCTTGTTTACTTAAGATAGTAAAGCCTTTTCCATATGTTTCTTTAAGGTTAATGGGAGTGTTTGTGACTTTGTGATCAAAAAATGGTTGAGGATGTGTTGGTTGAGAGGAACTAGGTCCACTTGGTGGAGGGATCTTAGGTCCTTGAGTTTCAGGATGTAGGTATCCAAAGTGATCAGGATGTGCAACAGTAGGAAGATTTGGTTGTTTCATTGATAGTTAAAAGCTTTCATTGGCTTCAAGGTTATCAAGACATTATTTTAAGAACTTGTCCATGCTAGCATCATCTTCTCCAATGATGTCAACATTATGAGGAGGAAAATTATGAGGAGTTGAAGGAGAATGTGGAAGCTCAAGGTCATTAGGATCACAACCAAAGGCATAATTGGACATGTCTACTAAGGATTTCATTGAAATACAAAACTTATTAAAGGAAAATGACATAATGAAAATGAATGCAAGTAAGCTAAGTTGCAAGAAGTAGAAACAATCAGAGAATTTGGAGAGTAAAATAGAAAGAAATTATAGAAAATGTAAATGCAGGAAATACCCAAAAAAATATTGAATATTCAGGATGAAATGTGTAGGTGGACTGATTCGCCCAAGGTGGAAAGTGAGTCCAACTATGAGATGTTTTTTGTGTTTTTCAAAAAAATTAAAGTGAATTTAATTCTTTTTAGATGCCAATAAAGGACGTAGATGAGATTTTTAGTTTTTTCTACAATATGCTATGCAAAAATGAAATCTAAATGAGTCTTTCACTAATGCAATTTGAGAAACCCTAGGATACAAAGTCAAAACAATACCCTAATTGAATGTTGATGCAAGTGAAGTATAGGATTCAAGATGCAATTGATATCATAAATGTAAAGTTCTTAATATGAAGGTTCACCAAAATGAACTATAGATTTTTGTGTAGGGCTTATAGACTACTCTTGCACTCTTAGGATGTTTCACCTAAAAGGAGAGAGATAAGCCCTATGCAGAGGGATCTACACTAGGTTCACTCAAATTATGCAATGTATGATGTAATTAAGACTAGATGAGATGATCTATTTGATTGATTATGTATGCAAAACCTAAGAATTATGCAATATTGGAAAACACAATGTGATATGCAAACATGAACTAAGAATGAACAAATACAAAAAATAATAGAAAAAGGATAATTTAGAGTGCACCTAGGCAGAGAACAAAAAACTATGGAATCCTCTGAATTTTTTCTGAGATTACTGAAAAATCACTAGTGGGACTCATTCGCCACTGATGGTGAATCAGTCCCACTTCTAATGAAAATTGTCAGGAACATGTTTCTAACTGTCGGGATCCAAAATTTTGACAAAATCTGGATATCCAACCTTTAGTTGGGACTCATTCACCAATGATGGTGAATCAATCCACTTCCAAAATTCTAAGAAATCAAGGACCAATTCTATAGCACTAGATCTGAGGTTGTCTGCTTGTCGAGTTGTCGAGGTCAAATTTGTAGAAAACAGATAGAATGTCTTCTCCAAGCTTGAAATATGATGTAGTTGACTTGAAACACATTGTTGGCTTCTTGTCCACTTTTCAACACCTAAATTCTTTTCAAATTTGAATACACAAGTCTACAAACACACATGAAAAAGGGGAAAAATGGTTAAGGGTTAGGTTATAGGGATTTTCCTTGGTCAAATACCACTTTGGTAATCAAACCCTTAATGAAAATAATGAAATGAAAGAGAATGATAAACAAATAACAAGAAAATGTTATCAACTTACCAAACCCTTGTAAGAAAATCTGAAGATATAACAATGGTTGCTCTGTAATGCTTGATTGATGCTTGATTATAGGATGCAAAGTGTTCAATTACTTTAATGACTGAAAATATTGATTGAATGAGTTAGGAGATGTAAAATGAGGAGAAAAACACATATCTATACACACTTGTGCCTTAGTAATCAGATGATTCCTCATCACAGGATGACATAAGGTTTTTTTAAATAAAAACCCGAAAGAAAATTTAAAATATTTTGAATTTTGTGCCAAGATGGACTCATTTGCCACCCATGGAGAATGGGTCCCACCTTGGACTTTAAAATAGGTGTTGGGAATTATGTTGCATTTAATGTTGTTCATCATGTTTACTTTAAAAAACACACTTAATTAAGCCTTATAAGGGCATAAAAGGGGTCAAATAAAGCATAAGAAAGGTGTAAATAGTGAAATTATGCCTATAAAAAGCATGAAATCTTGTTACAAGACTTTACAACACTTCAAAATAGGACTCAATAAGTGATGAAAAGGTGATTTTTAAGTAAATTGTAATGAATAGAGTCTATAAGAGTGTAGAAATGTTTTACAACACTTCACAACACCTTCACAAGATGCCATAATTTGAATTTTAAGAACCTAATGTTCATGTTCAAGCCACATTACATCAATAAATCATAGCAAAATGGACCAAGCATCATGAAGAAACACCTAAAAGTCCATGAAAATGATAAAGGGCCATTTTTCTATGGCACATTTAGCCCCCACTTTAGTGAGAGGATGAACTTGCTTCAAACTCATACTAAAGTAGCCATGCATATCAAGAGAGAGGTTCCCATGCACTTATGTTAGCAAGATGGGATGATAGCAGTCAAGAACAGATGATCAAGCCCCCAAGATGAAGATCCCATGGTAAACTAAAAATAAGAACAAAGGAATGCACAAGTGTAGAAGTGAAATAATTGGATGAAGATTCAATCATCTGTCCAACTAGTTGTGGATTAGATCTAGGCTATTTATCTAAAAAAGAGAATGCGTACTCACTTTGTGGTGACAGACGTCATCGTGGTCCACTAAGTGAGAAGACCTAAAAAAGTAAGATACATACACTAGTTGGTATGCACTTACAAACATAAAGGCAGCTATGGGGAAATTCATGCCGTTAAATGGGCTTCCCGCTTAACCATATTAAAGTTATACCTCCTAATAAATTTAACAAGACACAACAAGGAAAGCTTCATATGCTTAGAATTTATGAACAAAGATCATGCAATAGTGAGAATAGAAAATTATATGACTATAACATGATAAAAGGAGTTTTTTTTTAAGGAATAATGTGAAAGCACTTAGTATCAATGAAGTGATAGTTGTTCAATATGTCATTCAATGTTCAACATTCTTCAGCTCAATATGTCATTCAATGTTCAACATTCTTCAGCTCAATGTCCAAGAACACGATGACATTTGCAAAATGGTATGTTAGAACCTTTAGTATGAATTACCAACCTATTCATAGGTGGAAAAAGTATAAGACCTCTGATTAAAAGCAATTGAAGTCTCCTTTCACACTTAGGTGGAGGATGAGTAGGAAACATGAGTTTCTTGTCATTCAATGTTCAACATTCTTCAGCTCAATGTCCAAGAACACGATGACATTTGCAAAATGGTATGTTAGAACCTTTAGTATGAATTACCAACCTATTCATAGGTGGAAAAAGTATAAGACCTTTGATTAAAAGCAATTGAAGTCTCCTTTCACACTTAGGTGGAGGATTAGTAGGAAACATGAGTTTCTTTAGCTTATAAGGCCATTTTCATTTGCCACATTTTCCTTTTTCATGAATAGAAGGAGGAAGAGGGCCCATGGGGATCCTAGCATCCTTGTCATCAGAATCATGTAAAGGTTGTTCATGTGGATGGAGAATGTTCAAGTTAGGAGGAGAATCAGAGATCATAGTACCATCATCTTGAAGTCTCTAATATTCAAAAGGAGGCTTATTAGGATGAGGAGGACCTTGATATCCTAATCCTATGGTGTTTTCTTCTATTTTTTTTTTTTTAAGAAGTTGGTGAATGTCATGTTCTTGTGTTGTGTCGTAGCCTTGTTTGCTTAAGATAGTAAATCCTTTTCCATGTATTTCTTCAAGGTTAATGGGAGTGTTCGTGACTATGTGATCATAAAATGGTTGAGGATGTGTTGGTTGAGAGGAACTAGGTCCACTTGGTGGAGGGATCTTAGGTCCTTCTTGATTTTCAGGATGTAGGTAACCAAAGTGATCAAGCGATGCAACAACAGGAAGATTTGGTGGTTTCATTAATGGGTAAAAAGTTGCATTGGCTTCAACATTATAAAAACATTCATTTAAGAAATTGTTCATGCTAGAATCATCTTCTCCAATGATTTCAACATTACGAGGAGGAAAATCACAAGGAGTTGGAGGAGCATGTGGAAGCTCAAGGTCATTAGAATCACAACCAAAAGGGCAATGGGACATGTATATTAAGGATTTCAATGAATTCCAAAACTTATTAAAGGAAATTACCATGATGATAATGAATGCAAGTAAAATAAGATGCAAGAAGTAGAAATAATCAGAGAATCTGGAAAGTAAAACAATAATCAATTACAAAAAATAAAAATGCAAGAAAGACCAAGAAAATGTCTAAAGTGCAAGATGAAATGTGCAGGTGGACTGATTCACCCAAGGTAGCGAATGAGTCCAATTGTGAGATTTTTTTGTGTTTTCAAAAAAATTAAACTCAATTTAATTCTTTTCAGATGCTAATAAAGGATTAAGATGTAGTTTTTCAGTTATTTCAATGATATGTTACACAAATATGAAATCTAAATGAGTCTTTCACTAATGCAATTTGCAAAACCCTAGGATGGAAAAAAAAAAAAAACCCTAATTGAATGTTGATGCAAATGAAGTCTAGGAATAATTATGTATGCAAAACCTAAGAATTATGTAATGTTGGAAAACACAATGTGATATGCAAACATGAACTAAGAATGAACAAATGCAAAACAAAATAGAAAAAGACTAATTCAAAGTGCACCTGGGAAGAGAATGGAGAATCTAGAATCTTCTAAATGTTGTTTGAGATTACTAAAAATCACCAGTGGGACTCATTTTCCACTAATGGCTAATCAATCCTCCTAATGAAAACTATCAGGAACAGGTTTCTGAGTGTTAGGATTTAGAATCTAACAAAATCTAGATTTAAGGTGGGACTCATTCACCACTGACGGCGAATTATTCCACTCTCAAATTTATAAGAAATTAGGGACAAATTTTGTAGCACTAGATTTGAGGTTGTCTACTTGTCGAGTTACCTAGGTCCAATTTGTAGAAAACGATAAAATGTCTTCTCCAAGCTTGAAATAGGATGAAGTTGACTTGAAACACTTTGTTGACTTCTTGACCACTTTTCAACACTTAAATTCTTGTCAAATATGCATCCATAAGTTTGCAAGTTCACACATGTAAAAGGGGAAAAATGGTTAAGGGTTAGGTTATAGCCAAATCCTTATTGAAGAAAACTTGAAGATATAATAATGGCTGCTCTTGAATGCTTGATTGATGCTTTATTATAGGATGCAAAGTGTTCAAATGCTTTAATGAATAGAAATATTTCTTGAAAGAGTTAGGAGATGTAAAATGAGGAGAAAAACACATATTTGTACACACTTGTGCGTTAGTAACTAGATGATACCTCGTCACATGCTGACATAAGGTGTTTTAATAAAAATAGGAAACATTTTTTTTTTTTTTTTGAATTTTGTTCGAAGAGGCACTCATTCACTAGCCATGGACAGACATTCATTCACCATCCATGGCGAATGGGTCTCACCCTGGACTTGAAAGTGGGTGTCAGGAATTATCTTTCATTTATGTTGTTTGTCATGTTTACATTCGAAAAAACACTTTATTAAGCCTTATAAGGGCATAAAGGGGCCTAATAAATCATAAGAAAGGTGTAAATAGTGACATTATGCCTAGAAAAGTGTGAAATCTTGTTACAAGACTTTACAACACTTCAAAATAGGACATAATAAGTGATGAAAAGGTGATTTTTAGGTGAAATGTAATGAATAGAGTCTAGAAGAGTGTATAAATGTTTTACAAGACTTCGCAACACCTTCACAAGATTCCATAATTTGAATTTTAAGGACCTAATGAGCATGTTCAAGCCACATTACATCAATAAAATAGAGCAAACTGGACCAAGCAACGTGAAGAAAGACCTAAAAGGCCATGAAAATGACAAGAGGCCATTTTTATATAACACATTTACCCTCCACTTTAGTGAGAGGATAAACTTGCTTCAAACTCACACTAAAGTAGCCATGCATATCCAAAGAGAGGTCCCCATGCACTTATGTTAGCAAGATGGAATGACAATGATCAAGAAGGGATGATCAAGCCCCTAGTATGCAGATCCCATTGAAAACTAAACATAAGATCAAAGGAAAACACAAGCATAGATGTGAAAGAATTGGATGAAGCTTAGATCATCTGTCCGACTAGTTGTGGATTAGATCTAGGCTATTTTTTTGAAAAAGAGAATACTTACTAACTTTGGGGTGACAAAACTCATGATGGTCTACAGGGTGAGAAGACCCAAAAAGGTAAGATATATACACTAGTTAGTGTGCACTTACAAGTCATGCCGCTAAATGGGCTTCATGCTCAACCACATCAAAGTTATAACTCCTGATAACTTGAACAAGGTACCACAAAGGAAAATTTCAATTCATGCTTCATGAGACAAGCAATG
>VDFB02061507.1:68787-93544 GCA_007258455.2 Sequoia sempervirens
ATGAATTTATTCATTCAACCTGATTTAGAGAGAATCTAGTGCTCCACTCTTTCTAGATTGACTGTCATTAAAAGTCCTTCCCAATGGTTTTGGTCAAAGAGTCTTCACCAGAGCTTCCTCAAAGTCGTGTAGGAAATAGACTTTACTGCAAGGCCGAGATCGGCTGTGCTTGACTCGATCATACTTTCTTCAACAACCTATGAAACACAAGGTAACAGATGCGAAAGAAAAGGTGCATGGAACATACACAATATCCATTCATTAATCACATATTTAAATCTATTTCATCATTCAAAAACTACATGCGTTATACCAGTCATTTAGAAGTCAGCGAATAATAAATGTAGTCAAGACAACACAATAGGCTGTGGGAATATGAAAATATTTTGCTACAGGATATCCCAATAAAAGGTTTCAAAAGAGTTTAAACAACCACCAATAACAAAAGTAAAGGTATTAAGAGTTCATCATAATATCCAAACTATGAGCACATTTTGTTCCTGAATGATTCCTTCACCCAGTTGCAATAGTGGCTAGGTGGAAGTAAACTTAATTTTCTTAGAAATCATGCTCCATCGCTATTAATAGCAAAGATATAGCATTTAAAAATAGTAGGTATCTATTGGGAAAATCTTATGCCACCTATGAGATACCATTACACCATGCTTATGGCTTTGTGTGAATGTTGGGATGCCGATACCTATACATTTCATCTTCCTACCAGGGAGATGACCATCACTCTCAAGGATGTACACCATATTCTCTAAGTTCCTATTTGGGGAGAGTAGGTACATTTTCAGTGGCATTGGTCATTCCACCAGAAGAAGGTGGATATGTAGTATTTCCTGGGTGGACCAGTTCATGATGAGCATGTTAGAGTGTAGATCGAGCTTCCCATGCTTCTATATTCACAAGCTCCTATTGTTAGATGGATTATGATGCATATAGTGGCACTTGTTCTCAATCTTGATGGAAAAGCAACACGCTTAGATGGAGGATTGGTACACTTGATTTGGGGGATGTATGAGCACAAGACAAACTATGCATGGGGTTGTTGCATCCTAGCACAGTTATATTATGATCTTGGAAGATTTGTGTTTTGAGAGATCAATAGTATGGGGCACTACATAGATTTGTAGGTGTGGTGCCTCAAGCATATTACATACACTAGGCCTGTCATATTCCCTTGTGCTATAGCTGCAGGATATCCATGAGCATTTGGCTATCCTCTACGATGCTTGTGGTAGTATGAATATTTACATTTTTGGAGGGTGAGGTTTGACTAGATGGAGGAGGATGATATCTTATGAAGACCATATCTACTCACTCTATAGTGGCCAGATCCCATAGGACAACTGAGGAGGATGCAAATGAATAGGTTTCTAGCTAGGAGGCATGACTATGTTGTACGACCTTTCCATTATGAGCGAATCATGTGATAGTTTGGGTAGGTGCAAAAACCACCAAGGGTGTGCCCCTTCATTAGGCTATCAGTGTAGAGTGCTCGAAGGCTAGGTGATACTATTCGACTTACTTTAGATCATGTTCGTGAGAGTGATTCTGATGCTTCAGATCATGATCAACCACCAGTCACCAACACTGATGATGTTGGTAGTACAGATGAGCACGAGTGGTGGTCGGTGACATGACCAACTCCTATGTTTCCCATGGATGTCCCTATCGGTGATGTAGGACTAGAACTCAATGATAGAGATGATCTAAAGGATCAGGCAGAGGATGTATGATATAGGCCATTAGGTATATTTACTGATGTTATTGATGATGAGTATGATTCATAGGCCAATTCTGACTATGAGGTCTTGGATGGAGGAGAGGATGAGGAGGATGAGGAGGATTATTATGAGGATGAGTATTACGAGAAGGAGTCACCCTTGAGTGATGGTGATGAGGTAGTGATTGAGGATTGGTATGAGCATGGAGAGTCCTCACACACTTGCAGGACTAGATCACATGCAGTAGCTATGGTAGACATCAACACCTAGAGTCAGAGAGAGGCTAGCACATCCTCCATGCCCCCTAGAGAGGATGAGGTTGATATTCCTCATGCATCTAGAGACATATTTGATTTATTTTTGATTTTATGCATGTACTTGAGTATATTTATTTTTTGTATCTATATATATATATATCATGATGATGTGTATTTATTGTGTACCTTGTCTATCTTGTAGGAGTGATGAGAGACTAGTGAGAGTTCTATCATCAGGATTCCATGGAGATAGTGCTTGCATCCATCGATGAGGAGGAGATAGATCCTGACTATGTGCCCCCACTGATCTTGGAGGAGGAGGCAAAGTCACTCAGACCTTTCATGAGGCTATGAGAAGTATATGAGAGTGTGAGGAGATGACTTCGTCGAGCTAAGAATGCAAGACAGTCATCATAGACCTCAACAGAGGTTGCAAGATTGCATGTAGAGCTAGCACAGGTATGAGCGGAGAGGGATCAAATGGAAGAGGAGCATCTTGTGGCTATTGGTCAAGTGCAAGGTCTAGAGTTCACACTGTGATTTAGTAGATCACAATCATGATCACACATGACCGTCTCACAATGTTTGGGGACCAGATCCCAGGTGCCAGAGCTTGAGGGGTCTAGCTCTCCCAGACCTTTGTAATTCTATATATGATATTGAGGTGTATATAAAACTTTTTGATATATATATATATACATGCATATTTGGTGTTTTTATGATTGGTCTTAATGTGTTTTAATGTTAAATACAATGTGATTAATTAAGTGACTTTATGGTAAAAGTATTTAATTAAGGTCTTCATGATTTTATAGGATTGTTGTGATCTAATGTAAAACACATTTCATTTTAACTATAGATACAAGATTGTTGATTAGAGAGAATTTATAAATTAAATACACCTATAACTCATATAAGAATCTAACTTAACATAACACAAGGGTGAATAGTATGAATCCTAAAGTAATTATAAAATGAACTTAAATAATTACCTTAGGGTATGTGTAAGGATTATGATGGGCCAAAAAGTGGCAATATTATAGGTATTTGTAGGGTATGTGGCTAATGACTTTTTTAATCCAAAATTGATGAAACAAAAAGGGCTTTTAGAGGAGATTCGCTTCCACCAATATAAATTATGCTTAATTTTAATTTAATAAATAATTATTATTCATTTTCTATTAGAATTATGACTAAAGTCCCCGACACAAGGATCATTGAAAAACATCTATAACTTTCAAATGGTATCACATTTTTTGAATCTAAAACATGCCACATTTTATGCTTCACATACTATTGGATTAAAAAGAAAAAAATAAATTTCATGAAGTTTTGACCAAGTTAAGGTGGTTAGAAATACGAAGTTTTATATTTTTTTAAAAGTTGTAATAAAAAATTCATAATTAATTATTTACTTGGAAAAAAAATATAAAAAATATGCATCAAATCCAAACATGAGTCCCTCTACTTATATATAAAATTTATAAAAAATATTATCATTTTATTATGGTTAGGGTGACCATTTACACCTACTTTATTTTTTTCCCCGAAATTTAAGCACCGCATTGAAATTTCAAATTTTTACCAAATATATTTTATTTATTTTAAATAAACCTAGTAGTTTAGAGACTACATTCAATTTTATACATATTCTATTCTTTACATATTTTTGAAATAATATAGATAACTTATTCAAATTTTTACATCAAGTTGCCTAACACTAATTTTTCTCAATTTTTGCCACTTAAGGGCTTGTTTTTTCCATGATGATCCTACACATACCCTTAGTGTTCAAGACAAACCAAAAATTAGTTGTCAAGAATGAAGCAATGTGAAAGTTATTTAGAGGTAATACTGATGCAAATGCATGGCATTAATAGGTTCCTTAAGCAGTGTTCCATCAAGCTCCGTTAAAATATAAGCACCAGACCCATAACTGGTATCAACTATGTAAGGTCCTAACCAATTAGGGCTGAATTTATCTTTATCTTCATTGTCAGCATTAGTATTATGTTGATTCTCAGAAAGACCAAAATCATCCTTACAAAACGTTCAAGGAATGACATGTGAGCTATGCTTTCATTGTAATTTTTTGATGTAAGCTTGGAGATACTCAAGAGTGTTAATTCACTTTTCAAAGAGCATCTCAAGTTGGTGCAATCATTGTTCTTTATAAGTGGCATCATCAATAAATTCTTGGAGATCAATTCACAATGTAGGAATTTCTAACTCGAAGGGCATGATTGCATCAATGCCATAAACGAAGCTATAGGCTATAGTTCCTGTGGATAATCTAACACTTTTTTGATAAGCCCAAAGTTAATAATGTAATTGTGTATGCCAATCCTTGTGATGTTTGTTAATAGTTTTCTTGAGGATTTCTGCCAAAATCTTATCAGTGTTTTCAACTTGTCCATTAGATTGTAGATATTATGGTGTGGAAAATTGATATTGAATGTTGAACATTTCAAGAAATTTGTTGACTTGGCTATTCTTAAATCAGGTTCCATTTTTCTAAAATGATTGCAGAAGGGAGTCCAAAGCGAGAAATTTTGTTTCCCAATATGAAATGGAAAAGTACTTCAACATTTGTAGAACAAAGAGGAATAGATTCCACCCATTTCATGAAATAGTTTGTTGTGTTGATGATAAGCGTATGTCCAATAGAAGAGGGAGGAGAAATTTTTCCAATAAGATCCAATCCCCATACTGAAAATGGCCAAATAGGAACTTGGGCATGGAACTCAAAAGCAGGAGCATGGATCAAATTGCTATGTTCTTGACATTTGTGAGATCATTTAATGTAAGAAAAGTAGTATTTCTTCATAAATCTCCAATAATATCCCATACAGATGAGTTTTTGTACTAACAATCATCCTCCAAAATGATCTCAATAGGCACCAACATGAGCCTATTCAAGAGCTATAGGGATTTCAGAATCCTTAAGACACCTTAGCAAGAGACCATTAAAGGATCTTCTTGTGTCACCAAAAAGTGTATACTTTGCTTGAAATGGGAATAATTGATGATAAATTGGACTTAATATCACCTTGGTCTAGTGTTGTGAGGTGTTTTACACATGCACATTAGGTCTTGGGCCCTAGCAAAATGAATAAAATACATGTCTTGTAAAGGTGTTGTAAAGTGTTGCAAATCATTTTCACACTTTTTTAGACTTTTATTAAGCATTTAAATCTAATGGTCCTCCCCCACCCACCAATTTTTGAATTAAATATTATTTTAATTCAAAAGTTAGCTTTTCCCTTTTCTTCTATAATTAAATAAATATTATTTATTTAATTATTCCCCACTTTCCCTCTTTAATATTTTTCCCTTTTCCCCCCACCTTTGAATTAAATATTATTTTAATTCAAGTTATTTTTTCCTTTTCTTATAAATAAATAATTATTTCAATTATTTAATTATTCATTAGCCTTTTCTCTTTAATTAATTAAAATTTTATATTTATTTAGTTATTTATCCTTTCTTTATCTCCCAATTAAATAATTATTTTTTAATTATTTAATTATTTGTTCCCACCTTTCTTTTTAGATAAATAAAATTAATATTTTATTTATTTTTTCTATATTGGCCGCCTAAATTAAAATAAATTTTATTAAATAATTTTCTCCATGGACCTCTTTTTCTATGCCAATATTATCTTCCACCTCAATTTTTTTTATCTATCCATGTCTTTCTTCTCTCAATTAACCTCCACCCTTTATTAAATTGCTTTCTAATTTAATCTTGGCCCTTGATCATGATCTTTATTCTCAACTCTCCTCTATAAAAGGATACCTTTCATCCATCCATTATCCAAGAAATTCAAAGAATTAATTCATCACTCATTCATATCATCAAGTCAAGAAAGTAAGAATCAATCATTCAAGATCGCATTCAAGCTTAATTCTAAAGAATTCAAGAGCAAGATTCTTCATCCATTGTTGCAGAAATTCAAGATCAATCATCATGGCAAGGTACTAATTCCATTATTTCATGTTCATGCTTAATATTATTTCTTCATTTGGTTTAATTACCTAAAGGGGGTTTCACCATGGAAAACCCCTATTCCCTAACATTCAACATTTCTCTTTCTTTCTTTATGTGTTTGCAAATTTAGGTACTTTGAAGTCCTGGAAATCATTGAAGAATAGGTTGTAAAATTGTTGAAGATAACCTCTTATTTGCAAAGCCAAAATATCAATGAAAAATAACTTTCATGTGGATAGTTTCTATTTTGCATTTATTGTATTTATTTCATCTTTCTGCATATCACACTGTGTTTTATAGCACTTTGCATTTCTTAGGTTTAGCATTATTATATCATTCCACTTTTAGATTAGTGCATTATTACATAATAATTAGACATAATTGCATCCCTCTTTACATTAATATTTGAGTGTTTACATAGATTTTTAACCCTATTCCTTCCCTTTTAGGTGAAAGATCCTAGAAGGGTAAGTGTCTAATAGGGTTCCTAAAATCTTTGTTTACATTTTGGTGAACCTGATTTTTGAACATATTTCCTTCTAATTTTCAATTGCATCATAGGTTTCCTTTTGCATTGACATTGCATTAGTTCTTGCATTTTTTATATTGCATCCTAGGGTTTTCTAACTTGCATTAGTGAAAAGCTCATTTTTAGCTTGCATTATTGCATATCATTTCATTGCACAATAGTGAAATTATACGTTTACATTATAGATTTGGATGAAACAATACTAAACACATTAATATTCATCAAAAAATTCAGAAAAACTTAAAAAATCACCTTACTAGTACTAAATTGCCACCTTGGGTGACTTAGTCCCAATGCAAATTCAACATTTTTGTTTCCTACATTCTATTTCCCATTTATGTAATTACTATTAGATTATGTTATTGTTATGTTTTTGTATAGTTATTTTCTGTTATACTTGAATCATTTGCATTAGTATTCTTTCTTTTAATGGGAATCATGGGTAGCATTAGATTTTTACAATGTTCATTTTCAGCATTAGTTCCTAGTCCTTTTAGATCAGATTACATTCAGTAGTCACTAGAAAATGAAAACAAAAAAGAAATACCATCAAAAGAAGAAATTCAAAAGATGATTCAATTTAGGAAAACCATAACATCTAATCCCTTTAGTAGTGATGACTTAGACATCTTAGATGAATCCCTTAAAGCCTTCATATCTCCTAGATCATCCACTAAAGATTTGACACAAGAGGATGAAAGCATCGATACTCATGATAATCATACTTGTTCTTCTCCTGATATCTCTCCCATTGGCGATGAAGGTATCTTGGTGAAATAAGATACAATCATTGAAGATCATGAAATTATTTCTTGTCTTGCTCGTTCTCCCCTTTGGAAAGAAAAAACTGAGATCATGGCCACTACTCCTAACACCTCCCCTACTTCTAAAAATTCTTTAGTGAATAAGGTTAAATCGTGCACAATCATGACAAACATATTTGTGTGGAGGATATGATTGAGAGCTATGACAATCCTACCTCCCCCACTTAAGAAGACATTATAAGATATGTGAATGTATATTTAGATACTCATGACACTCAACCCTTTCTTCTCCTAATATCTTCTCTACACACGAAGAAGATAGTTTAGAGTTAGAAGATGTCATTATTGAGACTCATGAGAATCTTATTCCTCCCTTTATTGATGCCCCTCCCATTTGGAAAGACCTTTTTGAACAAAAATTTCCAATCATTGGTAACCATCCTTCTCTTGAGACCTCTCCTATGAGCAATGAAGCTACTTTATCAAATCCAACCATGAAATGTGATGAACCTATTGTTTGTCACTTTCCTAAAAGTTATTCTTCCAATATCTTTCCTACTTATAAGAGTTTCTTAGTGCAAGAGAATACAAATGTTGAAACATTCCATAGTTCCACACCTTTTAATAAATCTTCTATTTGTGAGAATAAATTGATAGAATAATGTGAAAGCATAGACAATCATGGTAGTTATAGATCCTCTTCTCCCAATATCTCTACTACATGTGATGACGATATGTTGGAGTTAGAAGATACACCCATTGAGAATCATGACAATGTTGAAATATCTTCTTCTATAACTTCTCCTACTTTAGAGGATATTATGACACAAGAGAATGAGATCATAAACACATCTCTTAACATCACTTTACCTTGTCTACATTCATCTTCCAACTCCTCCCTTATTTGTGATAATATTTTTGTGAGAAATCATGAAAATCACATTATTTGTGAGGAGGTTAGCATTAGATGATCAAATATTTAAGACCCATGGAAATTCTCTTTATTATTCTTCCCCTATTTTGGAATACATTCTTGGAAAAGGGGATGTAATCACAGATAATCATGATAATCATACTTGTTATTTTCTTAATGTCTCTCTTACTTGTGAAGAAGATATTTTGGGATTAGATGAACTATTCATTGAAAGTACAGAGAATCTTCTCGCTCCCTTTCCTAATATTTCCCTCATCCACGAATACACAATTGAGTAGAAGTATCCAATCCTTGAACAACATGAATGTGATGCTTTTTCTTTTTTTGATGCCTCCTCTCCTTGTGTTGAAATTACTGTACAAAACCCATTAATGGAATGTGATCAACATCTTGATTGTTTCTCTTTTATAAACTCTCCTAATAGGGAAGGTATCATGGTACTCACAAACATTAACCCTATAAATCCTAAAATACAAGAGAAAAATCATGATTTTCCTTTCATAGAAATTAACCTATCCAACAAATATTCACTCAACATCCACACTATCACACAAGATTATTCCAAGAAACCTCTACCCTTGGTACATTGTAAATTGACAGATATCTCATTAAACATGTATCAATTAGAAACTTTGTTTCCTTATCCACATAAATAACATTAGTTGATGCTCTTTGTCATGTAATAGTTGTAGGATACTAGCCTACTGACTATTGCATGTTTTGCATCCATTGCAAGGGGCATCGCACCATCATCCATTCCAAGCTCACACTTGTCCTACACTCAGTGGGGACAAAGGGTTAGAAATCCTTATCCCCATATGTCACTTGTCCTTGTCTCTTTTGAATAGTTTTTAACCTTTCATGAACATATAAGAACAAGCTTGAGCTATGGATGACATGAATTAAGATTGACTCGCATGTGACATACTCTCTTTATTCATGACATAGCTTATCAAAAACATATGACTTAGCATAGTGATTTTTAGATAAGCTCTCATAATCCTCTTCTACTTTACAGAAATTTCTCATAGAATGGTGTGTAGCAACCACTTTAAAGTGGGGCCATACATAGACACATTTTTTGAAAATTTCATGGTGTGATTTACTTTTTCTTATGATGTGTCCTCTCCTTGGTGGTGTCATTGGGTTTGATTCCTTCCAAGAGTGTACGATCAACTAAAGTGGTCTGATGCGAATAAAGTATCCCATGGATAATGATCCAAAAAAGGAATAACAATAAACTAAAGTGGCCTATTGAGAACGAGGCATCCCATGAATAACGATTTGACACCTTGATTTGGCCTCTTTTGGAGACATTAGGCACAATGCTCCCTACGAAGAATACCTCACATGAACAGGGAAAAATCCCCTTTAACAATTTTTTACATGACATTCAAAAGCATTTTCATTGTGGTGCCTTATCAAAGTTATCAGGACGATAAATTTGGTATGGTTTGTATAATGGGAAGCTGACAAACTGGCACGACTTTCTCATTACATAGTGTGAAGTTGATACACTAGCATGACTTTCTCACTAAACCATTTCTTTGGGACAACTTACCTTGCAGACGACTTGATGTTCTATGGCCCCATAGTGAGTGCATCTTTGATCCATATTATTTTTCTAGTTCTTGTCATTGCATGATCATGTATCTTGTCTTGATGCAAATCATTCACCTTGCATGTGTCGTTTCATACTTATGTTGGCTTGACTTAGGATCTTGGATACTAGGGGATTGCGCAACCTCCTTTGATCTTTGTCATTCTTTGTCATCCTCATTGAATGGCTGCTTTAGTAAGAGTTTGAAGCAAGTTCATCCTCTCACTAAAGTGGGGGCTTAATGTGTCACCAGAAATTGTATACTTTGCTTGAAATGGGAATAATTGATGATAAATTGGACTTAATTTTTCCTTGGTCTAGTGTTGTGAGGTGTTTTACATATCCACATTAGGTCTTGGGCCCTAGCAAAAAGAATAAAATACATGTTTTATAAAGGTGTTGTAATGT
Organism: Sequoia sempervirens; assembly: GCA_007258455.2. Taxonomy (NCBI): domain Eukaryota; kingdom Viridiplantae; phylum Streptophyta; class Pinopsida; order Cupressales; family Cupressaceae; genus Sequoia; species Sequoia sempervirens. The sequence goes on from VDFB02061507.1 coordinate 79,003, forward strand.
GTTGCCAACCACTTTCACAATTTTGTAGACTTTTATTAGAAAATGATCACATATTTAGCTACTAGTTTACATAGATGTTTTCAAGTGTTTGTCATTGTGGGTTCAAGAATGGTACCATTTTTAAAATAATGGTAGATTGTATCATACGATTCACATGAGGCATCTTGAGTGGTTGTTAAAATGTCTTCTAATTCAGTATCAATTGAAGGTTTCATGATGGGATGAATAAGAAAGGTGAATTATGTTGAAGGATCATGTGGGGATATATTGTATTTTCAGAAAGTCTACACTTGCCATTACATCTACATGTCTATTGTATTTTCAGGGGATTTTATTAATGGTGAATGATTCAAACTTCTTTGATAGTTTCATTATGAGATCCTTATATTTTGATAGCTTGTCCTATTTAGTTTGATATGTACCATTAATTTTTTTGATAACTAATTGTGAATCACCAAATATCTTGATATGTTTAGTATCCATTGTTAAAGCAGCTCGCAAACCCATGATTAATGCATCATACTCACATGTGTTATTTGGGCATAGGAAATTTAATCGACAAGACAAGGGAAGAGTTTGTCTATCAGGCATAATTAATACCACTCAAGCACCATAACCTATTCTACACTTAGATCCATCAAAATACTATTCCCATGTTTTAATATCAACATTCAAGACAATATCATCACAAAAGGAGTCGTGATTAGGTAAAGCGAGAGGAGAAGGAGCATCAACTAGGTGAATGGTTAAGGCTTGTCCTTTTATTTCTTTCTGTAAAACAAACTTAAGGTCAAACTTAGTTAACAACATCACCCACTTAGCTAAGTGTCCATAAAGGTTAGTTTTGTGGAAGAGATGTTTAAGGGGATGAAATTCTATTAGGACTTGTATTTTAGAATTTAGTAAATAATGTCAATTTACTAGTAGTGAATTGGTGCAGGAGCACCTATTTGATCACATGCCTCCATGAGGGCATACTAAGTTATTTGTTCCATTTTTATTTTTTTATATTATAATAAGGCCCAAGAGGCCACCTTTGTGGTGTTATAGGTCCTCGGATGTTGTTCATTTCTCATATATTGTAAAAATTGTCAAAAGTGTAAAATTAGGTAGATGAAGTGTCATTAAGGTATTTTGTCAACAAATTAATCAAAATTTGGTTGCAAATAGTTGGTTTTGGTTGAAAATGTATAAATAAACCACCCAAAACTTGAATTGGGGGTTGGAGACATCATTTTTAAGGTTTGATAAATGGAAACCTCAAATTTTGTGCATTTTCTGATTTTTACATTGTTACTAGGCCGAAGTTGTGTTTTGTATGGACTTTTATGGGCTCAAATAATGAAGTATCATATATGGATAGAAATATATATGTTTCTAGTTTTCAATTATTTTTGTCTCATTGATTTTTATTGAGATTTATGGAATATATGACTATTTTGGTGAGACTCCCTATTATAACAATATTGTGCAGAATTTATAGTCTAAAAAAGTGTGATGGTACAAAATGTAAAGTATATATTTTGGACCTAAAAACCATTGGATTTTTTTTCCATGTGAATCTAATTTCATTTGCTTCATATCTCATTAAATTTCATTAAGATTTGAATAAGTTATTACCATTTTTGTGAGGACAGGTCTGAAGGGTATGTGTAGGATCATGATGGGCCAAAAGGTGGCGATATGATGGGTATTTTTAGGGTATGTGGCTGATAACTTTTTCTTTACCCAAAATTAATCAAATGAAATGGTTTTTAAAGGATATTCTCAGCTTTCCACCAATATATGGGTATGTGCAGATCATGGTATGCCAAAAGTGGCAATATTTGTAGGGTATGTATCTAACTTTTTTTCACCCAAAATTAATGAAAAAGGGTTTTAGAGGAGATTCTCAGCTTTCCAAAAATATAAATTATTATTTAATTTGAATTTAATAAATAATTATTATTCATTTTCTATTAGAATTACGACTAAAGTCCTAATCGATAGGCTGATTGAAAAACATCTATAACTTTCAAACGGTATCATATTTTTTGAATCCAAAACATGCGTCACATTCTATGCTTTACATAATATAGGATTAAAAAAAGAAAAATTAAATTTCATGAATTTTTGACCAAGTTAAGGTGGTCAGACAGACGAGTTTTTATATTTTCTAAAAGTTGTAATAAAAAATTCATAATTAATTATTTACTTGGAAAAAAATTACAAAAAAATATGCATCACATCCTGACATGAGTCCTCTACTTATTTCGAAAATATTATAAAAGAATATTATCATTTTATTGTGGTTAGGGTGGTCAGACAGACACCTACTTATTTTTTCCCTTAAATTTAAGTACTATTGCATTGAAATTTCAAATTTCACCAAATAGATTTTATTTATTTTTAAATAAACTTAGTATTTTAGAAACTTGTTCAATTTTCTACAAATTTCTATTGTTACATATTTTGAAATAATATAGATGGGTGATTCAAATATTACGCCAAGTTGCCTAACACCCATTTTTCTGAATTCTGGCTACTTAAGGGCCTCGCTTGCATACCATGATCCCCGCACATGCCTATGCTATTATTCTTTTTACTTTGAATTTAATAAACAATTATTATTCATTTTCTATTTGAATAACGCATTAAAGTCCTAATTGATAGGCTGATTGAAAAAATTCTATAGCTTTCAAATGGTATCACATTTTTTGAATCTGAAACATGTGTCACATTCTGTGCTTCATATACTAGAGGATTAAAAAAAAGAAATTGAATTTCATGAAGTTTTGACCAAGTTAAGGTGGTTAGATGTATGAATTTTTATATTTTTTAAAAATTGTAATAAAATCATAATTAATCATTTACTTTAAAATAAATTACAAAAAGAATATGCATCACATCAACATGAGTCCTCTACTTATATCTAAAATATTATAAAAATATTATCATTCTTTATTGTGGTTAGGGTGGCCTTACGTATTAATCTACTCCTATTTTTTCCCAAAAATTTAAGCAACATCGTGATTGAAATTTCCAAATTTTCACCAAATAGATTTTGTAAAAATAAAAAATAAACTCTAGTAGTTTAGAAAGTAGATTCAATTTGCTACAAATTCATTCTCACATATTTTTGAAAATATAGATAACTTATTCAAATTCTTACATCAAGTTGCCTAACACTGATTTTTTTGAATTTTTTGCCACTTAAGGGCCTATTTTTTTCATGATGATCCTACACATACCCTGAACCCTACCTAGGGTTTTTAGTTTTGGGAAAAATACAATTAATTTCATTTCCACCATTGGATCTTCATAAAAATTGGAGAAAGGGTCTATAACTATGTTTTCTTCAATCTCACTGGAGATATTGTCTTCATTAATTGTTTTGTTGAAGTTATTAATGAATGTTCGTTGCATTAAATTGTGGGCTGACATAGTTATGCTTCCAATGTGATATAGAATTCCTAATAGCATATGTTATACAAAGATTTCTTTGAATTAATGTTGAAGGTTTGTGAGATGTGTTGTTGAATCCTCCTAGCTCTACATCAAATTGGTATTAGAGTCTAGAAAAGATATGGGTTGGTGATTTTTTTTGGTTTTGTGTTGGTGTTTGTGGTTGTGTGTTGTGTAGGTTGAGGAAGGAACATAATTTCCTAGTGTGGTAAAGTGGAGTGGAAGCAAGGAGATACTTGCTTGTGGAGATGGATTTGTTGAGAAAATTGGAAAGATGTTCGCAGGTTGAGGATTCATGAAGGAAGAAGGAAAGAGAGGAAAAATAGTTGAGAAAGATGGAAAGAGAAGATGGACAAAGAGATTTCTGAGTTGGAGGAAGAATTGAAAAGACTTGAAGAAGAGTTCCAAGAATCCATGATGAAAATAGAACAAATGATGAAACAAGATACAAGTTGGCATTTGACATTGAAAAGGAAGATGGTTTGACCTATAAATAAGATTATGAAGAACCAAAGAGAATAAAAGAGGAAAACAAATTCATTCAAAGATGAAGAAGAATATTTATGGGCACAATATGCAGCCATTGAAGAAGAATGGAATAGTAACGTTGGTGATGGAAAAGTCAAACAAGAGGAGGAACTCATCAAGGTAGAAGAAAACAAGGACATTGAGGTTGCAAGTGAATTGGTATCAAGATTGGATAAGTTGGTTATGGGTGAAGAGGAATTTGAAGTACAAGAAGACAAGGAGGAGACCTCAAGGTCTCTATATTTTATTTCTAATTTTTCTTTGGATTATGTATGTCCAGGTTATGAAGGTCAGGGAAAAGTGTATGATGATATGATAGAGTTTTGGGATATCCATGTTATAATAATGACTGATAGAAGAAGGAATAAGAAGAAAAAAAGGAAGAAGATAAAAAATATGATTGAAAGGAAAAAGGAGAATGTGCAAAGTAACTGGAAGACTAGGAAGAAGACAATTCAAAGAGGCTTGAATTCTTTTGCCCTCGAGAGTTTGGTGCAGGAGAACCTATTTGATCACATGCCTCCATGATGCCATATTGACTCATTTGTTCCATTTTTATGTTTTGATATTGTATTAAGGCTAGAGAGGCCACCTTTGTGGTGTTATAGGTCCTAGGATGTTGTTCATTTCTCATATATTGTAAAAATTGTCAAAAGTGCAAAATTAGGTAGATGAAGTGTCATTAAGGTGTTATGTCAACAAAATAATCAAAAAGTGGTTGAAAATAGTTTTTTTTGGTTGAAAATGTATAAATAAACCCTCTAAAACTCGAATTGGGGGTTGGAGACATCATTTTTTAAGTTTGATAAATGGAAGCCTCAAATTTTGTGCATTTTTTCTTTTTACATTGTTACCAGGCTGAAGTTGTGTTTTGTACAGAATTTTATGGGTGAAAATAATGGATTGTCATAGATGGATGGAAATATTTCTATTTCTAGTTCTCAATTATTTTTGTCTCATTGAATTTTGTTGAGTTTTGTGGAAGATATGACTATTCTGGTGAGATTTCCTATTCTAATAATATTGTGCAGAATTTACAATCTCACCAAAATAGTCATATCTTCCACAAAACCCAATAAAATTCAATGAGACAAAAATAATTGGAAACTAGAAGTAGATATATTTCCATCCATTTATGATACTCCATTATTTGAGCCCATAAATTTTCATACAAAACACAACTTTAGCCTGATAACAATGTAAAAATTAGAAAACACACAAAATTTGAGGTTTCCATTTATCAAACTTCAAAAATGATGTCTCCAACTCCCAATTCGAGTTTTGGAGGGTTTATTTATACATTTTCAACCAAAACTAACTATTTTCAACCACCTTTTGATTATTTTGTTGACAAAACACCTTAATGACACTTCATCTACCTAATTTTGCACTTTTGGCAATTTTTACAATATATGAGAAAGGAACAACATCCTAGGACCTATAACACCACAAAGGTGGCCTCTTGGGCCTTATTACAATATAAAAACATAAAAATTGAACAAGTGAATCAATATGGCCTCATGGAGGCATGTGATCAAATAGGTGCTCCTGCACCAAACTCCCGAGGGTAAATATGACTATTTTGGTGAGACTTCCTATTCTAACAATATTGTGCAAAATTTATAGTCTAAAAAAGTGTTATGGTATGGAGTGTAAATTATATATTTTGGATCTAAAACCCATTGGATTTCATTTCCATGTGAATCTACTTTCATTTGCTTCAAGTCTCATCAAATTTCATTAAGATTTGAATAAGTTATGACCATTTTTGTGAGGGAAGGTCTGAACCCTACCTAGGGTTTGTTGTTTTGGGAAAACTACAATAAATTTCATTTCTACCATTTAATATTCATAAAAATTGGAGAAAATGTCTATAACTATGTTTTATTCAATATCACTAGAGAAATTGTCTTCATTTATTGTTTTGTTGAAGTTATTAATGAATGTTTGTTGCATTAAATTGTGGGCTACCATAGTTATGCTTCCAATGTGATATATAATTCCTAATCTGCATGTGTTATACAAAGATTTCTTTGAATTAAGGTTGAAGGTTTGTGAGATGTGTTGTTGAATCCTCCTAGATTTGCATCATGAATACAAGAGATAAGAATTGTTTTTCAATTTATGAGTATAGAGTTTAAAATTCAATTAAGGTTTCACTGATGTAATAAAGAGGGTGTTCTTTTCTATGATTGTCTTGTTGAGCCAACAATGCTACAAGAGGATGGACTGATGTGGCTATGTACAAGATAAACAATTTGTTTGGTATGACGGGTTGTAAAATAGGTGGAGTTTCCAAGTATTCCTTTAAAATTTCAAAATCCTATTTACAATCCTCATCCCAATCAAAAGGTGCACCCTTTTTAAGAAGTTGTGTGAAAGGTAATGTATGATCGGTTAGAGATGCAAAAAAATGATGGATAGCTTGAATTCAGCGTTGTAACATTCACAATTGATAAATGTGCCTAGGAGGTGGCATGTTAATAATTGCATCAATTTTCTTTGTGTGCACCTCAAGGCCTTTGTGAGATATGACAAACCCCAAAACTTTACCACTATCTACACCAGAGAGACACTTTTTTGGGTTTAAGTGCATATTATATTTATGTTTTCGTTGAAATATTTTTTGAAGAACATTTACATTTTCTTGTCTTGTTAAGGATTTAGGAAGGATATCATCAACATAATCTTCCAAAATTTTATGGATGTAATTGTGAAAGATCAATGTCATTGATTGTTGATGAGTTGTGTTGGCATTCTTTAAACCAGAGGGCATCACAACCCAACAAAAAATTCCCCAAACAGTTGTAAATGTGGTTTTGTATTGATCTTGAGGATTATTAAGGATTTGATTGTAACCAAAAAATACATCCATGAATGACAACAAAGCATGTCCAATAGTTGAATCCATAATCATGTCAATATTAGGAAGCAAAAAGTTGTCTTTTAAAGAAGCTTTATTGAAGTCACAAAAAATTTGTAAATATCCAAATATGATTATCGAGTTTAGCAACTATGACAATGTTTGAGATCCAAGAAGAATAATCAATAGCTCAAATGAAGCCTGCATCAAGAAGTTTTTCAAGCTCTGCTTTAAAATGCAAGGCCATATTAGGGTGGATTTTTTTTATCTTTTGATTAATGGGTTTAGAATTTGTAGCAAGAACGATGTTGTGTGTCACAATTTTTAGGTCAATTCCTGGTATATCAGAATATTTCCAACCAGAAATTTCAAGAAAATCATGAAGCAAAGTTGTAGTGTCCTCTTGTTCTTCGTTGTCAAGGCACTTCCCAATCTTAATAATTTTTTCTTTCTCACTAATGTCCATTGGTACATCAATTTTATCTCCTAAAGGGAGTGCATTAGATTTAGGAACTTTAGACTCATAGGTTCTTCAGTGATATCACTTCCCTTTTTCTTGGTAATGATCACAGCACAAATAATTCATTTCATGGGAGTAGGAGAGGATGCATTATCATAAACTCCTAACATTTGTTTGAATGTTTCATCACTGTCAACATACTACCATGATTGTGGTGAATTCTTATCAAGAAATTTAGGATGTTGGATGGTGATTTTATGTTTTAGTTGACATGTAATAGTGCTGATGTTCAAAGATGGTCGTTGCGTAGCTCTTTTCATCTTAGAAAATGAATATCCAAGTCTAGTTTTTGTTTCTTGCATATTAGGTTTAATAGGAACATAGATACCTTGTTCATGTTTTCCACACCCCTTTCCAGTATATCCTAATTGTTTCACAAGTTCATAGCCTTTTCCATAAAGTCTTTCCATTTTTGTCGAAGTAGGCAGGGATTGATAATCTATCTCATCAAAATTTGTTGTGTATGAATATGCATTTTCTTCCAAAGTAGAGGAGATAGATGCTTGATAAGATATTTTGGAATTTTGAGTTGACATGATGGTTGGTTGTTCTTGTTTTTCATCTTTCTTTTGTGTCATTAGGTATTCACCCATAATTCAAGGTGTGAGTTCTAAGGATCCTCGTTCATCACTAAATAATTTAGATACTGATTCCTCATGATTGTGTTTAATTTCTGAATGGTCTATATTTGATGTTGGAAATAATGTTTTCAGAGGACTTATAGCTCCTTTTTCAAGGTGCAAGCAAATTTTAGGCTTGAGGTCAATTTTAAATTGATAAATGTAATTTTTACAGACATATTTCATTACACAATGAAGGTTGAAGGCACTGCATTTATCTCATGAATCCATGGTGTGCCTAAAAGTAGATTATATAAAAGATCATAAGGCATGACATGAATAGGAGTTTGCAAAGTAGCCACTCCAACCATAATAGGTAAAGTGATTATATCGAGTGGTTTCTTTGTTGTATTGTCAAATCCTTGAATGGATACAAAATCAAGTATTATTTGTGACTTATCAACATGCAATCTATCAAGGAGATTCACACTACACACATTAAGGGAAAAAAAATTATTGATAAGGGTTCCTTTGATACCTATGTGATTGAATTGAGCAATTATCATAAAGGCTTCATTTTATTTTCATTAATCTAAAGGAGGGAGCTCATGTTGATGGAAATTAATGTCTAGGTTCATGCTATGGATTAAATTTTCCACATCATTTAGAGTTGTATGAGGAGGAACTGCAATTTATTATAAGGCTATTTGAAGTATAGTGTTGTAACTTGGTGAGTTCTGAAGTAAATCCCAAAGGGAAATATTTGCAGGAGTATTATTTAATTATTCAACAAGATCATACTGCTTTTTTGTGGGAGGAAATGAGGAGAACTAGGAAGATTGGGTAAAGGTAAAGAGGGTGGGCTTGGTTGTGGTAGTTACAAATTGTTTCGATTATTATATGTATGAGCAACAATAACATTACATGATTGTTGCAACACATTGGTTTTAGGTGGGTAAAGAGTGTACTCAAGTTTATTGGAACGATGAGGTTTATGTGAGGGTGGGTAAAGAATGAGTTTAGGTTGAATCAAAATAACATCCTTCGTTTTATATTTCTCACAACAAACCTTAGTGGATGATTTGAGTGTGATGAAGTTCCAAATGGGGTCATCTAACAAGACCAAGTCATCATGACTAAAAGGTTTGAGGGGTAAGTTATCGTCAGTTGGTTTAAGTTGTTCAACATCAGAGGTGTTAACATTTGTTATTGTGGGTTTGTCACAAAAAAACTTAGTGGATGGATTATGTGAGATGAAGTCCTAAAGGGCTTCATCTAAGAAGTCAAAGTCATCACAACCAAAAGGTTTGAGGGGTACAATATCATTAAGTGGTTTAGGTTTCTCATTGCAAGCATTAGGGGATGAAGTGAGTGAGAGAAAGTCCTAAAGACTTTCATCTAACTTGTCTACATCATCACTACTAAAGGGATTGGATGAGATGTTATTTCTAAATTGAATCATTTGTTTGAAAGGTTCGTTGGATGTTTTTGTTTTTGTGTTTTTATGTATCAATGAATCTGATATAAAAGAACTTCAAGGAATGAATACTAAAAAGGAAAGTTGCAAATATCTAATAGTATCCATAAATTTCATGAAAGAAAATGATGTTTATGCTAATGAAACATAAGATAACTTAAATATGATAGAAAAGAAACTACAAGAAACAAAAAAGTGCAAAGCAATAAACTGAATTCTAGAAATTTTGATTCAAAAATTGTAGTGGGACTAATTTACCCAAGGTGGAAAATGAGTCCCAAGGGAGGTATTTTTAGGTTTTTTCTAATTTTTGTGACTTGTCTGAATATTTTATGGCCTATATAATGCAGATAAAGATTGAAAATATTTATTTTTGAAATGAAGTAATGAAATAAGATGCAATAATGAACTCTAAATGATACTTTCACTAATTCAACTTTAAGAAGCCCTAAGATGCAAAAAAAATGCAAAATATAATGAAATTAAGTCTTAGGATGCAAAGATAAATGCAAATTTCAATATGTAGGTTCACCATAATGAACCATAGATTTTTGGGCATGAGGATTATAGGATACTCTTGCACTCTTAGGATGTTTCACCTAAAAGGAGAGAGATAAACCTCACAAAAAATCCATGTGGTTAACTCAAATTAAGATGTGTATGATGAAATTAGGAATAAATGAGATGATCTAAATGAAATTAAGCTAAGTAATTGACTGATTATAAATGCACAACCTAAAAACATGCAATGTTTGAAAACACTGTGATGTTTGTAAAAAGCTAAAAATGATGAATGAAAATGCAAATTAAACTAAACAAAAAGCTAAATCTAAGAATGTATGCACCTGAGAAGTTGAAGATGATTGGAAAACAATCTAGAAATCTGATAAATCTGATTTTGAGATGACTGGGCCTCATTTTCTACCCTGGGCGAATCAATCCTAGGCCAGGGTTTTTCTCCACATAAACTATTTTCTGCTAACTGGGTGTTTGGATCTACATCTAACTCAAAATGGCACCTTAGGAGGGACTCATTTTCCATTCATGGTGAATCAGTCCACTTTCAAATTTCTATAATTTCAAGTTTATGATGGAAACCCAAATTGAGATCTTAGGAAATTCCTGATGGAAACCCAAATTGAGATCTTAGAAAATTCCTACAAAATAACTTAAAATTGTTTGTCTAATGGGAGGGTTTCCTTGGTCTAACCCCTAGTTTGGTAATTAAACCTTGAATGGAGAAAAATATGCATAAAACCTTCATCTTAGATGTGTTAAAGACTAGGAAAGTCTGAAGTATGCCAAAAACCCTATTCTATTGTGCAAGAATAAGAAACAAAAAATGTGATAATTTGAATGATGCAAGATCCTAACCCTAGAAATCACACAACACAAAAAATATAGATAACATGACATGCAAATGGAATGCAAATGAGATGTAATCCATAATTTGAAGATAGAGAAGGAATGGAAGATGGAATCACTTTGAAAACAAGTCTTTTGGTGTGATTTGATGGCTAGCTACATCTCCTCAACCTATATTTCTCCATGATTCACCATAGGCATACATCATCGATTCTCTACAATGTTGAACTTTGATCCAAAAATTGAGCTTCAAGACTTGCAAAAAACCCTAGTTTGCTGCCCTAAAACTTCAAGTTTGCTGCCCTAAAACTTCAAGTTTGCGAATGAAACTTGTTGTAGAAGACTTATCTTTAGAATTTTCTTTTGTGAAATGATGAAAAGGTGTGTAAAATAACTTAAAATGATATTTATAAGCAACAACACCTAATTTTCCTATTATTTAGATGTAAGAGGCTGGCATTCACTGAAAAATTATGTTGAATTAATTGAATTTTCACTCAAAATTAAAATTTCCCTCAAAAGGGACTCATTTGCCACCCTTGGTGAATGGGTCCCACTAGAGGGGACTCATTTGCCCAAGGTGGTGAATGGGTCCCACTAGTGGTTTTTGAAGGTGGTATTTTTGGATATGGATGAATTGAATGTTGTTTGTTAGGATTTAAGTGATTTCTCAAGTGAAATGAGCATCCATATAAAAAATAACGCGTCTTAGTGGACTATAAATGTTGTTTTGAAGGATGAATAGTGTAACAATACTCAAAATTATGTCTAATTATACTCGAAATTGTGTCTTTTATTGAAAGATGGTCCAATTTTCTACGTCACAAGTCTAGCTTCAATAAATCCTACCATTTTAATCAGTTGTTCATCATTTATGTTTTCATCATCTATGTCAACTTTCACCACATCATTCTTTTCTTCACTAAAAAAATTGTATGTGGTATGTATTTTATTGTTTTCCTTATTCTAATACACATGGAAGAAATGACTAAGACTGTAGATAATGTGTGTAATGTTTTTAGTTTTAAGCACTTAGATTTTATATAATGGGAACCAAGCTGATGTGTATGTATTTACTAATGATATGGGATTGTAAGTTTTTGAATGTATCATCTAGTTTATTTAGGTTATGTTGCAAGATTTTAAGGGTAGTATAAAAACTATCAGCTTGTTTGATGTTGTGGTTGTGTTTCTGATATGTGGTTGTCATTGATTTCAACACTATTAGCATTGATGTATTGAAGGTTGTATATTTTGAGGATATTGAGAAAATTGTTGAAAGAAAGAGTTGCAGGTTGCCAGTGGAATAGTGACAGTCATGAAGGTGTCTTGCTTAGTATGTTGATGATAAATCATTGTGGACTAAAGGGTTTATTATTGAGAGTATCTAGTTTATCCACCAAAAGTTTTAGAGGTCTGCGCAAAGTTTGGATCGTGTTATGATAGTTTTTTGTGGTTTTAGTTAGTATTCTTGAGTGAAGTTGATGTGATTCTAGTAATTTGAGTTGTGAAAAATGTTTCTCTATTGGTTCTTGTTTCTTGTGGATGCTTCTAGATCATTCTCTATCGTTGTTGCATGTCCACGTTGATCAGTGTGTTCGTGGTCAAAGATTTTTCTTATGTGCATTTGGGTTTTCATGTTCTTGGTTGACATGGTTGTTGTAACGTGTTGTGCATCCTCAGAGATTAAAATTTGAATTTTTGGTCTACTCAAGGAAATTTTTTTGTGCCACAACATAATATTGGCTAACGGTGTTTGATTCGCATTGAAAATTTATTTGTAAATTTGGGCCAACATTGAAAATATGTTTAATATTTTTGCCGACGAAGTTGTTGATGAAATTTGTATTGGAGATATATAAGAGCGATTATTTGAGAAAAGTGTAGAGTGAATAAGAGTGCATAAGTGTGTGTTAGAGTAGAGGAAGTGCAAATGTGTGAATAATGATCTAATCCTTTGATTGTAGAGAAAACTGTGAATAAGTTTAAGCGAAGTGTGAAGGAGTATTTCTGTGCTTAACGAAAAACTATAATTAGGATTTTGGAGAAGCTATTTTCTTACTTCATACTATAGAAGAGAAAATTTTAACCCTAGGTGCAATTCCCATTTTTTCCTTTATCCACCTTAGAAAACCAAAGTCAGAGGCTTAATTCCACTTAAGCCCGTTGATGGCAGTCTACTTGGTGCCTATTTTGTGTGTCGGTGGAGGCATTTATGTCAGGGATGCCAGCGTGGTGTGCAAACATCCACACGACATGGTTATATCCTTGGAAGATTCCTATGGTTGAGCCATTAGAGGCATTACTCTTCTAATTGGTAGTGAAGTTGTAACACCTCCTTTGACCGACTGACCCTAATATGGCCATTTTCTTCCTCATTCCTTCATATTCACTCTTTCAACTTGTATTTCAACTTCTTGACAACTCTTCACAACTTCAGTTGAACTATTGAACAAAATAAGTTTCCATACTCTCACTATCACAAGCTCATTTTAACTCACTTCCAAGCATTCCAAGCATTGCATTGTAGGAACATTTCACTCCATCAACTCAATAGAGCACGTTTGGGACCACGCCATTGCAATAGAGGTTTGACTTACCCTCATTTCTCCCCCAAGTAGCCTTGAGTGCTCTTGGTGGAGATGGTATGCTTCCCTCTTCTCTCCTCTATCATTTGGTTGAGTAGCATAGTACTATTTTGTAGTACTTGTGCTTTCTTTACATGACTACTTCTTTATCTCATTCTCTTGGCTATCCGTGGGGGTGGAAACACCTAAATGAGGGTCTGACTAAGGCATGCCCCTATACAACAAACCAACATTTTCACTCTTGTTGTGTGTAGGTGTACAAGTTGTCAGAGAATTAGCTAGTAAACAAGTTCATAGGTGAGACCTTTTAACTCATCAAAAAGTCTTATTTTGAAGTTTTGTAAAGACTTGTAACAAGATTTCACACTTTTCTAGGCACATCCTCACTATTTACACCTTTCTCTTGCTTTATTTTGTCCCTTTATGCCCTCATATGCTTATATTGAGTGTATTTTTGGATGTTATCCCAGCAAATAACATTAAACACAACATTTTTCCCAACACACAACTTTAGGTCCTAGGTGGGACCCATTTTCCAAGGGTGGCGAATGAGTCCCCCTTGGCCCCAAATTCAAAATATTTCAATTTTCCTTTTGGGATTTTATTCAAATTCACTTGATGTCGCCCTGTGATGAGGTATGAATGGGTACTAAGGCACAAAAATTGTATAAATACATGATTTTCACCTCATTTTATATCTACAACAACATATATCTTCTCATTCAAGCATTCAATCTCACATTCACTCAAGCAATCAAGCACATTACATCATCATTTCAAGCACTATTCAAGCACTTTGAAGCAGCCATTGACATTACTTTAGATTTGTGACATCAAGGATTTGGTAAGTCAATAGCTATTACATGTTATTAGTTTATCATTCCTTTGCATTCCATTATCTTTTCAAGGGTTTAATTACAAAAAGTGGGGTTTGACCAAGGCAAACCCCTATTCACTAACCTCTAATCAGTTTCCCCCTTTGTGCTTATTTGTTTGTAGCCTTTGTTTGCATATTTGATAGGTTATTAGGTGTTGAAGATTTATTTTCATGTCAACTAGGTACTTCAAGTCAACATAAGTCAAATTCATGCTTGGAGAAGGATATTTGTCCATTTTCTATAGATGTGACCTCGATAACCCGATAAGCAGACATTATAAGATCTGGAGTTGTAGAGTTCTCTCCTAATTTTGCAAAAA
>VDFB02061508.1:0-21472 GCA_007258455.2 Sequoia sempervirens
GAACTCCGTTATCAAGCGTTGTTTGCACTTCTCTTCTCTCTCTTTCTGTCTCTCATTTCTTTTCTTTCTGTTATAATCACCTTGTTATTACGTTCTTTATGTTATTTCCTTAAGTTAATTTTATTTTAATTAACTTGAAATAATCATTGTAAAGCATTGTAAAAGTTAAGCATTTAAAAATTGCAATCTAGTCTAGATCCTATACAGATCAAGTGGTATCAGAGCTTAGTTGACTATTATTGCAGTTATTTGTTTTTTGAATGCTAACAAGATCCAGGATTCAAAAGGGTGAAGGCAAGCTCGAAGACTTTGATCCTGAGATTGGGAAGCGTAGAACATTTCCAAAGATGGTTTACCGGAATGGAGTTCTGAAGAAATCATTGAAACGCAGGAATTCGAAGAGCATTCCTCGAGATGAAGGCAAAGGTGGATATACTTTTTTAGGAGAGACAAGAACGGAAGGAACGAAGAAGGTTCAATGGCTAAAGATGCCTCGTGGAAGATAAGAAATGGAAACAACATGGAGATGGGTGGCAAGCAACCAAATCAATTCCTTTCTTCTTTCTCTCCTCCTCTCTCTCTTCTCCTTCTTCTCCATCTCTCTCCTCATTCTATTTCTTCTAATCCTTCCAAGAGTGGGTATAGGCCTAAAATCAAATTGGATGTAAAATTTGACTTGCCTAAATATTGTGGTGAACTTAATGCTGAAAAATTGGATGATTGGATTCAACAAATTGAGGTTTATTGTAGAGTCCAGAACCTATTAGATGATGTTGATAGGATCCAATTAGCTACTCTTCGTTTAGGAGGTACAGCCTTAACCTGGTGGGAGAGTAAGTCTAAGGCAGAAGTTTCACAACATGGTAGAGTCATTAACTTGGGCACTTACACGCGCTTTAAGAAGCGCTTTATCCCCTTAGGACATATGCATAGCTTAATGATGGATTGGCAAACGTTTAGGCAAGGGAAAGGTCAAACCGCCCAAGAGTACACCCATGAATCTCGTGAAAAGGGCTATTGCTTTGAATGTTCCTTTGTATAGGCAGATACCTTGTTGAAGCATATAGGAGGTCTTCATTCCTACCTTAGGCATTCCATTTTGGTATTGAACCCTTGTAATTTGGATGAAGTGTCTGTTCAAGCTACACACTTAGAGTCAAGGGGTAAAGGATCTTTCATTGACAAGTTTGATAATGATGTAAAGAAATCTTCTAAGGTCGCAGAGATAGGGAAAGGAAAGAAGGCAGCTACAGTCAAGAAGGATGAGAAACTTTCTTGTTCTCATTGTGACAGGAATGGTCATGATGAACAACATTGTTGGAAGTTACATCCAGAACTGAAGCCTAAGTGGGCTCAAAGACGTAATCAGAAACAGAAGGGTAAGGAGAAAGCCACGAATGTTGTTATGGATCTTGGTTCAGATTCAGATGATGAGACTAAGATAACAGCGATGGGTCTAAGAGGTAAAGCTCCTATTTCTGGTGTTTCTGTTGCTAGTTGTGCTTCTTCATCTACAATTAATGATTTCTCTGAAGATGTGAAAAGAAATGAGCTGTTTCATTTAAGGGTTGTTGCTAAGAACAGTAAAATTGATGCACTCATAGATAGTGGTTCTCAAGTGAACTTAATTTTAGAAAGTGTTGTAAAGAACTTGGGATTAAAAACTACACAACATAAGAAACCTTATCCACTAGGCTGGATTTGTGAAAATGATAAGTTGCAAGTAACAAGACAATGCACCTTAAGATTCACAATCACTAGCAAGTTTGTGGATGAAGTACAGTTTGATGTGGTTCCACTGGATATCTGTGGGATAGTGCTTGGTAGTCCTTATCTTTATGATAGAAAAGCAAT
The DNA here is from genome assembly GCA_007258455.2 of Sequoia sempervirens. Taxonomy (NCBI): domain Eukaryota; kingdom Viridiplantae; phylum Streptophyta; class Pinopsida; order Cupressales; family Cupressaceae; genus Sequoia; species Sequoia sempervirens. The sequence goes on from VDFB02061508.1 coordinate 1,855, forward strand.
CTTCTACAAGGAAAAGAATCATTATCACTTGATTAAAGATGGCATTCAGTATATTGTACATTCTCACAGGATTATGACTGATCGTTCTTTTGCAAACACAGGGCAGTTAAAGAGGGTAATTAATGCAAGTAAAGAGTTAACTCTTATGTCTGTCAGTACAGGTGGTTCTACACTTGAACTTGGAGTAGCTAACCAGGGTCAGATGTTGCAGGATGCACCCGCAGTACAGCATGAGGGAATGATGATTGAAAGCATTGATGGATCCTTGGGTAAAAATGTTTCTGTTGTAAAGGATCGATGTGTTGTTGACTTATTCTCTTTCATTTCTGCATTGATGTTCAGCTTGATGCTAGTCAATTTTTGTTGGTTAGTGGCTACGACATTTGATGTAGAAGCTTATGGAAGTGATAGAATAATGTTTATGTTCAACAATGTTGTTGCAGTCTTCATTGTGCTTGTGAGCCAGGTATTCAGATGTACAGAGGATACAGGACAAGTGGGGAGGCCAAGTTCTCACTTAATGTCAGAATAAATGTCACTTTTGGAGGTCCAAAAGGTCTTCAGTGGGGAGGCCTGATCCGGTGGATATTTTTAGTGAAAATTGAAGTGTCTCATTTCTCTCCAGAATCTACACCATCAGGAAGATCTCGTCGCAAGCTTCCCAACGCAACTCGTTTCGTCGAAATCCGACATCGTATGCTCAACTTATTAGCGGTCAAAGCTCCTGGTTGACTTGGTGACTAGAAGGTGAATGATGATGTCAGCGTCCGTACAAGATGGCGTCAGCAGTCTGTACAAATCTGAAATGGACCAACCGAGATCTGCCATGTGGCATCCTTGTCAGCATTGTACGGACCAATCGGATCGCGACACGTGTCCATCCGTACGCCAGTCAGCGGTACACGTCATCAGTCAGCGCACAGTCATCGTCCACGTCATCATCTGAGTCAGCGGCACACATCAGCATCCAGTTTGCATATGAGTCAGCGTACACGTCACAGCTTGCGAGGCCACGTCGACATGTTTGACCAATCTGTGCGCGCCACGTGGCACCCTCCTGGTGCGACACGTGGCCCCGTCCTCATCCCCGTCGTCGGCGTTCGTTGATTTTGTTAGCAAAAGTTTATCAACTGCCCGCAAGGGGCTCGAACCCTCAACCTCTGCCTTCCTATCCGCGCGGGCTACCAACAGACCACACAGCGCACACTAATATAAATATGGCGGTTGTTTATTTTGTTATTGATTTGGTTGGAATTTGTTTTTAAAACGAACGGTGGGGGTTTGGAACCCCGAACCGGCCGGGCTCCGAAACCTATGGCCACCACTAAGCCATTGAACTGGTCTAGAATATATATGGCATCTATTCGTTTTGTTAAGTTGTTAAACCGAATGACTTATAAAAATTGAAACAAACTCCTAAATTTGAAATTCAAACAAACAAATAATCTTTATAAGGATTAACCCCAAAACAATAAAAGCCGATGGGAATAAAATGAAGGGTTTAAATTTATTTTGGGGGTTATTTTTAAAGATTATTATGTAAAATAAGGGAGATTGTTGAAGATTTCTATGTATTTTGGAGAGATAAGGTGGATTTGTAAAATCAATTGGTTAAAGGCCAAATTGAGTTAATTTTTTGTATAAAAAGGGGTGTAAGGTGAGTGTGAAATTAAGTTTTTTTCAGGTGACGAAGTCTTGAAGCTGTGGTGACAAGAAAGAGAGGTCTTGTGGAGATTCTTTGAGTCATTCTTGCACGTCAGAGCGCTGTTATGCTGCCGAAGTGCTTGGAGAATGATTGTGGTGCTTTGTAATTGATTTTTGGAGTTAATCGGATCGGTCTCTCTATTGGAGTGGACCCAGAGACGTAGTCCTTAGGGACGAACTCCGTTATCAACTGTTTGCACTTCTCTTCTTCTCTCTCTTTTTTTCTCTCATTTCCTTCCTTTCTGTTATAATCACCTTGTTATTACTTTCATTTTGTTATTTCCTTAAGTTAATTTTTATTTAATTAACTTGGAATAATCATTGTAAAAGCATTGTAAAAGTTAAGCATTTAAATACTGCAATCTAGTCTAGATCCTATACAGATCAGATAGAATCCCTGCAACAGTGAGGCCACCTCCAGAGTATGCATTTTGTACTTTTTGAGGGCTCTTAACAACGATATAGCTGTTATGATACAATCAATGGGAGGGGTTTCTCTACCAAATGCTTTTGAAATAGCAATCAGAGCTGAAAACAACCTAATACAAGCTGGTAAACTTGCTCCTAGGCCACCAATGCCTATATTTCTAGAGATTCATGCAAATATCCCTTTGCAGATACCTCCTTTTACACCTCTACCAGTTGTACCAACGCTGCCAGCTGCTGCTCCAACCATTGATAAACAAGAAAGTGTTGCTTCAGGCTCATCGTAGGAGTTACAAGAGATCAAAAGTCTTTTATAGACTTTTGGTAACAAGTTGGTGAACTTGGAAAAACAACAGTCCTATTCTAGGCCTTATCAGCAGCAGAATCAGGCCTCAAGTCAGCCTTTCCAAGGTCAACAACAACAATTCCAGGGGAATAGACAGCAGTATCAAGGTAATTACCAAGGCACAAGACAAAATATTGCTACAAGACCTTTTCAGGCCTATAATCCAGCTCCAATTAGTGTTGTCAAAGAGCTTGTTCCTGTTCAAAACAATTTGGTTGCGGATTATGAATGGTGTTATCCATGTAATTAGCCACATAATCAAGCTACGTGCTCTAATGGTGTGATCAACCAAGCTCTTATGGTGCAGAATGCTGTAGGTGTGCAAGATTTGCCTAAGGAGGGGTATCCACAACAACAGGATCAGTTTGGAGATGATTCAACTCTCCTGAATTGGTAGAGAGAAGAATTTTGTGGAGTGAACCAAGATGACACATTTGTTGCTGCTAATACTAGAGCCAAGAAGAGGGCTTTCAAGATTGAACAAGCAATGAATAAAGATAAGGGAGTTGCTGGTCCATCAAATCAGCAAGTACCACACACTTTGCAGCAAGGTTATGACACTAGTAAGGAGCAGCCTTTACATGCTTCATCCGCAAGTCAAGTGCAACCTGACCATGCTGTTGTAAAGACGTAGCCAAAGGTAAATATATCTGCACCTTTCAACATTGTTGAAAGTATGAAAAAAATGAATGTTTCAATTTCAATGTGGGATTCTTTAGCAATCCCTAGTCAAATCAATTTGTTACAGTCAGCCTTATCAAATCCAGTTAGTTTGAAGCCTCCAAATGAAGTCTCTTTAGGCCAAACAAAGTCAGTTTTAACCAATGCACCTTTGGATACTCCCACACAACAAAGTGATGGTGTTAAGCCCCCTCCTTTCTATATTTCCTTAATAGTGGGGAATAAATTGGTGCATAATTGCATGGTTGATAGCGGGGCTAGCAGTTCAGTAATGCCAAAAAAGATTGCAGACCAGCTAGGTTTACAATACCAGCCACTAGAAAAGGGAGTACTTCAATTGGGTGGGACAGCAATAAACACTATAGGTGTTATTAAAAATCTGAATCTCACACTACATGCCTGTCTCAATTTTTCAATCCCGCAAGATGTGTTTGTCATAGATTTGCCTCGATTTTTTGCTCTATGCCTGTCTAGAGACTTCACAGCTAAAATTGGAGGGTATTTATCTTCAGATTGGTCCCATATGCTTTTTAGGACCAGGTATGGTACTAAGGTAACTATAACTTCTGAGTCCCTTGCCAAGGATCACATCGAACCTTATATGCCATCTGCTATAAATGTTAATTCTATTATTTTAGAGGATATTGAACTTGCTGCAGCATAAGAGTTATAAGTTGTGAGTGTACCTGAGGTACTCTTGAATGAATGGGCAGCTGAGAACGTGGTTGATAATCCAAATGAGCTTATTTAGGTTGTTGGTCTAGGCAATTATGTATTGCATGAAGCTGGGACAAAAATGCCAAATCTTGAGAGAAGTGCAGAAAGTCAGTTTGAGCAGTAGAATAAATTATGGGAGATGTATTTTGATGGTTCAAGAAGCAAAAACAGCGTTGGAGGAGGTGCAATGCTTGTATCTCCACAGGGTGATAAGTATTTTTCTACTTTCTGTTTTGCTTTCGCATGCTCTAATAACTTTGCTGAGTATGAGGGCCTTGTTCAAGGTCTTGAATGGGAAAGGAAAAGAGGAATAACCCGCTTGAAAGTTTATGGGGACAGTGAGTTAATTTTCAATCAAATAAGAGGCCTAAATGTTGCTAAAAATGACACACTAAAGTCTTATAGAAACATAGTGTGGAATATGATTGAGGAGTTTGATGCCTTTAACTTACTATTTATTCCAAGGAACCAGAACAAACATGTTGATAGGCTTGTAGCCATTGGAGCACAGTTTGATATTCTAGGTGACATTAGAAAAGAGAAAGTACAGCAGTATGTGAAGGTTGTAGTCAGGCCGTCAATTCCTGATAACAACATTCACTGGCAGGTCTTTGACAACGATGAACAAATCCTTTCTTTTTTGCTCGAAGAAGATCAGTTCTCCATGGTTAATCAAGCAAAACTTAAGCAACAGTATGATAATCAAGTCATACAGCTGAGGACAAATAAGTTACCCAAAGGTTTGGTTACCGTAGAGTCAATTTTCAGTACTGATGATCAACTTAAAAAGGGTAAAGCTGGCTTGCAAATTAAAGAAGAACATTATGAAGAGCTGGAGATTTTCAAAGGTAAACTCCTTAAGATAGGCAAAAAAATTTCACATGAAGATAAACAATCCTTTGTTGCCTTATGCCAAGAATTTTATGCTATATTTGCTTGGGAATACTTAGATTTGAAAAGATTTGATCCCCATATTGCTCAGCACACAATTGAGTTAGAACCTAATGCTAAGCCAGTAAGGCAGAAACAAAGGCCCTTGAATCCTAAGCTTGAGCCCTTAATGATTAAAGAGGTAACCAAATTAGTTGAGGGGGGTATTGTCTTTCCTATTAAGCATACTTCATGGGTTTCTAACCTTGTATCGGTTAGGAAGAAAAATGGTGAGATAAGACTATGTGTAGACTTTAGGGATCTTAACCGAGCATCTTTGAAAGATCACTATCTGCTGCCCTCCATGGAATAAATATTACAAGTAGTTGCCAGTTCTGAAAGATTTTCCTTGTTAGATGGTTTTTCGGGCTATAATCAAGTGTTGGTTAAAGAGGAAGATCAGTTCAAAACTGCTTTTACAACTAAGTGGGGCACCATGGCATACAAAAGGATGCCTTTTGGTTTATCTAATGTTGGTGCCATGTTTTAGAGGGCCATGGACATGGTGTTTCAAAGTTTGATCAATAAGATTATGTTGATTTATCTAGATGACATTACAGTTTATTCTAAGAATGTTGATGAACATTTGTCACACCTTAAGCAAGTTTTCGAAAAATGCAGAGTTTGGTATCTCTCTCAATCCAAAAAAGAGTATCTTTGATGTTCATGAAGGGAAATTATTAGGACACATAGTGTTAAAGAAAGGAATTACTATTGATCCTGAAAGAGTCAAAGCCATACTTGAGTTTCCGTTACCCAATCACAAACAGGGTCTACAGAGCTTTATGGGCCAGATCAACTTTTTAAGAAGATTTATTCCTAATGTTGCAAATTTTCTACAACCCTTGACCACCATGCTTAAAAAGAGTGCAGTTTTCAATTGGACTGGAGAAGCAAAAAATAGTTTTGAAGAAGTCAAGGAAGTTTTAGCATCAGCTCCAACACTGGTAAATCCAGATTTCTCTAAAGATTTCTTCTTGTATGCTTTTGGTAGCATTAGTTCAATCTCTGCAATGCTGGTTCAAAAAAATAATGATAATTTAGAACAGCCCATAGCTTTCTTTAGTCAAGTACTTGTTGATTATGAAGAGAGGTATAAATTTTTTGAGAAGCATGTTCTCTCTATGATCAGAAGCCTAAAGAAATTCAACCCTTTAATCTCTAATAATAAAATTCATGTCATGGTTGCACACCCAAGTGTCAAGGAATTTCTTGTGAGCAAAGATCTGAATGAAAAAAGAGCAGGGTGGATCAGTAAGGTTATGGAATATGACGTGGATATCAAGGTTACCAAATTGGTCAAAGGTAAAGGTCTCTTTGAACAACTTGCTACAGGGTCAAGCAATGAAAATGAGTTAGAAAAGGATACTATTTTTACTAATACAAATGAGTCTCAGAATGCTCAAGATGATGTGCCTATAATAACAACTAATTGGGTTCAAGACATGACCCATTTTTTACAAACTGGTGAGTGTCCATCAGGTTTACACAGACCTAAACAAAGATACTTTAGACTGCAGTCCATACCATATGTGCTGGTGAACAATGTTCTTTTCAGAAAAGATCTGAGTGGTGTTCTATTAAGATGTATGCACAGTGATCAGATTGAGAAGGTACTTCATGAGTTTCATGATGGAGCTGCAGGAGGTCACTTTGCTCCAAGAACCACTGCATGGAAGATAATGAGAGTTGGTTACTACTGGCCCAACTTATTTAAAGATACATATGCATGGTCAAAGAAATGTGTGAAGTGTTCTCTTTTTGTAGGAAAAGAAAAGTTGCCTGCTATGCCTCTACATCCAATTCAGGTACAACAGCCCTTCATGAGATGGGGCATTGACTTCATTGGGCCAATAAATCCACCTTCCAGTGCCGGTCATAAGTGGGCACTTACAACCACTGACTATTTTACATGGCGGACAGAGGCGGTTGCATTAAAAGAGGCAAATGAATCTTTTGTATTGAATTTCTATGATGACATAGTAACCATATTTGGGGTTCCTGACTCTATTATATCTGATAATGCTCTTGCATTCATGGGTTTAAGAGTAATTGATTGGGCTGTCAAGTATGGAATTCATTTGAATACATCCTCAAATTACTACCCTCAGGGTAATGGTTTAGCTGAAAGCACAAACAAAAATCTCATCAGGATTATTAAAAAAACCATGGAGGATAATCAAAGGACCTGGCACGTAAATCTAAAGTATGCACTTTGGGCAGAAAAAGTGACTCCTAAGAGGTCTATTGGTAATTCACCATACATTCTAGTTTATGGCAAAGAGGCAAGATTGCCTATGTCTGTGGAGCTTCCAGCTTTAGACATTGTTCACTGGTTGGAGATGTTTGAGAAACAGGACCCAATGTTCGTGAGATACGCAGAGCTCATGGAGCTCGAAGAATCAAGAGACAGAGCGATGAAAGCTTTGGAGTATCATCAGTGCCAAACAAAGAGAACATTTGACAAGAAATCTACAGCTAAAGTCTTTAAAGAGGGTGATATGGTTCTCAAATGGGATGTTCTGAAAAGCAGGCTAAGCCATCACACCAAGTTTGACAACATGTGGACAAGTCCATTTATTATTAAACACTGTAAAGAACATAATGCTTATCAACTGGCCACAATAGAAGGTGAAGTACTTCCTATCCCAGTCAATGGGATACACCTTAAGCCTTGTTTTCAACTCTAACAAGTTCCTCTATTGTACATATTAGGTTAGGTTTTATGTTTTCCATAAGTGTTTTTCCAGCACAGTAAATAGTTTCTTTTCGTTTTTCTCCTATTTTGTCATTTTGGAAACTTGTTGTGTTCTATAAGTCTCAAGTGAATTACAGCCATGTCCAGGGTTTCCCTGGGTTTTATTCTGAGCTTCCTAATGACTCCATGCCCAATGGACAAGTTTTGGCTACTGGGTTCCATGTCCAGTAGGCAAACATCTAGCAAAGGTCGCCAAAAATGTTGCTCAATTTTCACCTATGGGCTCAATCGGGCAAGATTAATTGTGTTTCAAACATTCATAAGGGTCGATGTCAATTTTTGTATTAAGGGTTAGGTCATGTGTCTTATGACATTTCACAAGGAGCTCATTCGAAGAGTCTGCCTCAATCATTTTGGCACAAAAAATCACCAAAGAAGGAAGTCAACAAGACCTTCCTGTTGTCTTGCCGACTAGTAGTAGTTGTTCATTGGGGAGATCTCGGCATAAGGTTATGTCTTCACTGAAGGGTTTGGCCGACTATTGAAGGGTCTCACTGAAGCGGAATGCTTTCGCCATAGGATCTCATCGCACGCAGTGAGGTCTTCCCGACTGGCGGGAGTCACATCGACAGTCATTCACCAAGTTGGCGCTAGGGTGACGGTTTGTTGTCGATAGGAGGTCTCGGCGAACAAACGGAGTCTCTCCAAAAGGGGTTTGATCATTGGCATAAGGTTTTTCCTTCGGCATGAAGTCTCGGCGACAAACGAGTGGTCTTGGCGAAAAGAGATGTCAGCGGGGAGACAAGAGGGAGCTTGGCGAGATGTCTCGCTGACCAAAGGAGGTCTCCCCGATATGAGATGAGCTCACCCAAACATTTGAGCTCAGCATGAGGTCCCAACGATTAACTGAGGTCTCACCGAAAGTTGTTCACAAGGTTGTCAGTGGGGGAGGAAAAATATTTCCTTTGGTAGGAGACTTGCCGAAACAAAGTGAGCCCGGCAAGAATAAAGAGAAGAATGAAAGGTCTCAGCGACCCGAGGATGTTTGGGTGAAGCGAAGTGGTCTCAGCAAAGGACGACAACATTGGCATAAGGTCTCCCCGACCACGGAAAGTCTTGCCGACAGAAGGAGCTCGCCGAAAGATTTAGGGGCTCGGCAAAACTTCTCACCGACCCGGTAGGGTCTTGCCGACATGGATGTGCTCACCAAGAGCAGAGGGGCTCGATAGAAGGTCTCCCCGACCATGAAATGGGCTCGCCGATAGTATATTTCCTGTGGCATGAGCTCTCACCAATTGTCACAGGTTTTTTTGATGGTTGCAGGAGGGTATAATCGCATTGAGGAGACACGATTAGTCTCTCATCGACATGTGATTCCGCAGAGGGAGCTTTTGATCGCCCGAGGAATCTATGTGGCATCTGATCGACCAATGAGAGTGAGCTAAGGGTGAGTTGTGGCGGTCTGACCAGGATGAAGAAGATCAACATGATGAAAAGCAACGTGTATCTGTTTTGAGCTCAAGAGCATTCAAAGTGCTCGATAAGGAGGTTAGAAAGTGGACACAAGATTAGGAAATGAATGCGGTAGCTGTGAAAGGTCTGAAGAGGACCATTCATGGAGGCAACTCCTTCACCGACATGGACAGCAAGGACACACATGATGATGCATTAAATTCAATCAAAGATCTGAGGTAGATTTATCCTGAAGGGAGATATTTTTGTAAGCCCTAAGGGGCCGACACTCTTTTGCATATAGGGCATTTTTTTGCCTTTTGTAGATAGTTCAGACTGTGCATTTTGGGGAGTTAGTGATTTTTGACAATCCTCTCTCTGCTGATGTATGCTTTGTAGCTCAACTAAGAATCTGGAATAAAACACAGAGTTTACCTCGGAAGCCAGTGTTAATGTTTGTATTACTCTCAGTTCTATATTTCTTTTAGATTATGCAAGTTCTCAACTGTGTTTTTCTAAAATCTGTATTCATACCTTAAAGTTGTGAATTCATCTTTCCTTCTTAAGATATGTATGTAGAGCAAGCCTTTTAAGAATAGTGCATAAGTCTAAAGGGGTCATGCTGAATAAGTAAAAATACTAACTATTAGCTTCTCAGTGTATGTTCATCTTGTTTTCTTTTCATGATTTATTATCAACTCGGTGTATCACCATAGTTTAGTTTCATTCATGTACTCCTTCTCCCTTTTCCCTTTACTGAATCGTTAGTTTAGGTGATACCCAAAGGAATTCGGCCTTCTTCGGAGGTTCATTTCAATTTCTAGATGACCCATAGCCTTGAAATGATCCCATGTTTCACTAGAAAGCTCAGTCTACATCATTGTGCATAGGGTGCATTTCTAGGTGTCAACAGTACTATTTTGAATGCAAATTACCTCAATAAAATCCCCTTGATCAGGAGCCTTTACACCACTAGACACCCCCATGGTTCCTTAATTTGGAACAATGTTATCAAATTAAAACACTTGCTCCAAGGTGGCATGAGATGGAAATTGGTGAATGGCAGCAAAATCAATTTTTGGGATGATTCCTGGTTATTTGGGATTCCTCTCAACCAATCTAAGTTCAAGGATTTGCATGGCCCTACCTCCGACTACTTTGGTAGGTATGTTGTAGACTAATTATTTGGTCAACAGGGCTCATAAAAGTGGAAAATCATGGAGAGATGTTGCCACGATATTCAAGGGTTAATACAATTAGTGAGGCCCCTTCAAGAAACTCTCTTCTTAACTAGAATTCCCATGTTCTAGCAAGAAGATAATTTCTTTTAGGCTAGGGAAAGCAAAGGTAACCTAACTACCAAATTTGCTTACATTTTGTTTTCAATGCAGGGTTCTTGTGGTAAGTATTGGAAACAAATATGAAACAAAGACCTAATTCCAAAGATAATTTTTTTTCGTAGACAACTACCCACAACAGGATCCTCACCCAAGATAAATTAAGGAAATGGGGATTCCAAATCCCTAATAGATGCACTTTATACAAATTGGATGAAGAATCTATTCCTAACTTATTACTTCATTGCCCCCTTATTTTTGAGATTTGGGCTTTTGCTCTTAAAAAAATAGGTTTCTTTTGGACCATGAATGAGAATGTCAAAAGCTTTGTTGAAAATTGGGCTTGTCCTTATACTCATCTTCTAACCTAGGAAATTTCGCAACAATTCCCTCCCTTCATCTACTAGTGCATCTAGAAGGAAAGGAATAATAAGATATTTTGTAATGAGGAAAAGAGCCCCAAGGAGGTTTTTGGTGTTTTCTCCAAGAGTCTAACTAAGAATTTATCCCTTTTTAGCTAGAAATATCCGAGCAAACCTCTCATTTCTATGGAGATCAATATATCCTGTAATTGGAATATACATCTTGTTGAATAGGACAACCGAGAGAAGGGGGGTGAATCAATTGTCACATATTTTAACCTTTAATTCAAATCACTAGAACTAATACTTAAAACTACTTAAATGATTAATCATAAAATGCCAATGCAAAAAGTCAAATCCAACACATAAACACAAGAACACCAGGTTTACATGGAAAAACCAATAAAGAAAAAACCATGATGAGGATTAACTCACACTATAAAGAATATCAAAAGCGATTACAAAAGGCTCACTGCTTGAAATAAGGATTCACTGTCCAACAGGGCTACAACCTGGAGGGCTCACTGCCACAGAGATACAAAGAAGACAAAGAAGACTTGTTACAAAGAGAATACAATCCCAATGCAACAAAGGATTCCACCATAGTTACTTGATTAACTTGCATGAATGATAGAGTTTTCCTTCTACTCACTGCATCTAAAAACTCAGCATTAAGCTTCGCACTGATTTGCCACACACAACTCACACACACTTTCTGAATAGCATCAATGTCATGTCTACTCTTTCACTTATCTTCCTTCTTTTCTTTTGTATATTTTCCATTACTAGTTCATCCTATATTTAAACTATTTCCAACCTTGAAAAAGATCCAAAGTCGACCATCCAACTTCAAATTCAAATTAGGTCGGTGCCAAAACATCCTCGGGTGGAATTAGAATGAGGGTGACCCAAACACACACTTCACTGGGACCCAAAATAGACCCAACACGCTTCATCAACTTCAAAGATAGTTCTTAACACAAGGTCGGACAAACTAGTGTAAAATACATAACAATTAAGCTTGAAACTTCCAGAAACCAAAAATATCTTCAATGCAATCAAAACATCTTAACTCTAGAACTGCAAGTCAAAAGACTTCATCAAAGAGAAATCTGGACCAACAACTTTTCTCCTAGACCTCAACTAGAACACAAAAAAACATAGTTCACAATTGGTGAACAAAAATCAAACTTCACATGAACCAACAAGCAAAAATATGGATATAACAACCTTCAACAACCATGGCCAACATATTTGAACCACACGAACATAGGGGAAAATACCAGATCATTACCTGGAGCAACAACTGAATACCTATAAACTTTCTTTAATATAATTTTCTCAATATCCTCGACATATACAACCAACAACAACTAGTAGATAACCAATTGACCAGTTGACATCAATCACAACACCTTCATTCCTTTCTTCATTCTTGCAACACATATAAACCTCAATTCTTAGCAAGAAAAAAATACTAAATGGCAGCCTCCTCTCCAGGGTTGGTATAAACTCAATTTTGATCGGGTTGCACATAAAAATCTTGGCCTTGCTAGTATAGGGGGTATTATAAGATAGTTTTGAAGGAAATGTCATATCTGGTTATGCTGGGGTATAGGTGTGCAATCTTCAATGACAAATGAAGAAAAGGTGATGTAGGTGGTATTAAATTTGCTTTATCCATAGGGATAAAAAATATCCATGTGGAAGGAGACTCTAAATCTATGATAGATTCTATCAAACGTAAATATTTTGTTGGTTGGGCTATTAATGATATTATTGTGGATATCCAAAACATCCTCACTAAGTTTTAAGGGAAAAAATTATCTCATATCTTCGAAGAAGGCAATAAGGTCATTGATGCATTGGCTAACTTTGGGATACCCTGGTTTTCTACCAAATGTTGGAGAAACTATTTTACTTTTCCTACAAATGTTAAAGGTTTGATCCCTGAAGAGCAAAAAAAAGTATTCAAAATGGTGAGTGCTTTAGATTTTATTAAAGTTAGTAATTTAATGCTTACTCTTACCATCATGCTAGGTAAGATGAGGTGGAATGGGATTTAGATGTGGCTATGTACAAGTGGACTCTTTAGGTTGCGTCCTACCTATATCATTTGTTTAGATGGAATGTAATCTATTTTAAAAGGAAAGAAACGCGCATATTAACACCTGACTCGCACGAGGCTGCATTTCCTAACTTCAATGAAACAATCAATTGTTTGAGTTGGCAGAGGGGAAAAAAGATAACTCATCTTTCAAAACCAAAGCTAAATAATTACATTATAATTATGGTTTACGAGATCATTATTTCCAAATCTCTTCTCATGATTTCCTTGAACCATCTCAATTTATTCTCCTTCAACTTCGGGCCTTCGAAAATGAATTTTGGCATATGGGAGGATGTCATTACATTTACTCTGAGCAAAAGAAAGGTCACTTCATATTTCATTTCTTGGGAAGATTTGTATTAATTATTCATTTTGGTTATAGCCAACGATTCTTATACTCTTGGTAATCTCAAACCCTTCAATCACTCAACTCTCTACTGCCATCTTAGTCAGGGAATTCAACTTATTTTGCCTTAGAATATGGGTGGGAATAGGGTTTGAATTGATTCCGGCTCAATATTGAGATGAATTTCATAGATATTCCTTTGTGTGGCACATTTGTATTAAGGGTGGACTAGCTCCTCTCATGGAAAGCCTCAAAAACTATGACAATAACTTGTCGATCTAGTTTGCTAATGACTGGTGCAATTGTCAAGTTAAGCTAGGGGAATCTCCTTTGAGATAAGAAAGGATGTTATTGCTAAGGTGATCGACCTCTCATGCATTGGTCAAAATTTGAAGAAGCAAACTAAAGTTCAGGATGTCGGTAGCATGAATCAATTTTTCAAGGAAAATGAACAACCCACGAAACTACAAGCGAGCTATGATAGGAGCAAATTTCCAACACCTTGGGACTAGGTTTGTCTTGTGATTATGAAATATGTTACTCTATAGGGTAGGTTTATATGTTTCTACTACTACCACATGCCTCTACTAAACCACTTCAGGCACCACCTGCTTATTAGCTTTCCTTTTTTCCTCCTTTTGTCTCTTGAACTTTTGATTAAAGAGGTTGTCAAGCTCTCCACTAAAAATCCTAAAAAAAACCGTATCACTTTGTACCAAGGGCTTATTATGAGGCTTTACCACTTTCATCTAGTGCTCTGCCCCCCAAAACCTATTTGTGTGACCCTTTTGGATGAGGATCTTGAGATTAATCCCCCCACTAAAACCCCCCAAAACCCCTCCAATATTGCTAAGTCAAGTTCCATGAAGAAGCTTAATATTATTGCTAAGTAACCCACTCCCGATACCAACACTAAACCTCCAGGTAAAAAGAAGAGAAAAAATAATCCTATGTAGAATCAAAGATATGCGACGGTGGGGTTGCATGAGTTAAAGAATACTTCTATAAAAAAGGTTGGTAAACAGGTTCTGAAGAAAAACCCGAATATAAAAAATAAAAACTCTATCTCCATCTATGTGGAAGAAACTAACTTGAAAGATGAGGAAGGGGAACCTAATACTAATGATACTAGTGATGAGGATACCATGACTTCCAATGGACTTGAAGTTGGTTTGAAATATGCTAGTGTCAAAAGATCTAATAGGCTAGTTGGTAAGAAAAGGCCAATGGTTATAATTGATGAAATTCCAAGAAAATTTGAACATGAAACCAAATAGGATAACAACAATGAGAATATTGAGGAGGATGTGGAAGATAACATTGATGACCCTAGTCACTTCCCTGAGCTTAAAAAAATGGTTATGGAGGTCTCCACCCTGGACTCCTCTCCCCATCATGAGGGGAAGGAGGATGTTAGCCATCTCGACCATGATACTGCTAAAGGTTACAATGCTTTTTTCACTTGACTCAACATGCTAGAAAGGAAGTTGAATCATCTCACCTACTTCACTATTAAGGTGATCCATCACTCTGTTCTTACTCTGGTGTTCATGCTATAGGAGGAGATAAAGAAACATGACCCTACTACTGATCCCAGTTCCACTCAATCCAAGAAGGATGTTTTCAAATTCATCATGGAGGAATGGGAAAACATATCTAAGTAGGGGTCTGGGGGCTAGCTCTTGCCTACTCCCTTTGGAAGTTTTTTTTGGTTTATCTGCTATTAGTTTTTTGTTTTTGCTATCGGTTTTTTGTTAATTATGTACTATTGAACTTCTACCCTTGTGGAGTTTTGTGTTAAGGGTACAACACCCTATAAATGTTATAATAAAAAACATAGCAAAAATTAATATAATTTATCTTTTTTTCCAAAAGAAACATAACAAAAATTAAATAATTAATTTTCTTAATCTAATATTTATCCTCATTATTATATTAGTGATTTAATAATTTAAAATTTATCTTGATTTAAAATTACGCATTAAAATGATTTTTTATTAGTTGCATTATCCAGATGACTATTTTTAAAATAAAATAAAGACAAGAAAAGAATAAAATAAGATTACATTATCCAATTGAATATTTTTCAAATAAAATAAAGAAAAAAAGAATTAAAATAAGATTTATCAAAAAACAAAGAATGAAATAAAGGATAGGTGGGCTCTACAAGTGGAGTGTTGGTTGTTAGATTTTTGCCGGACAAGTGGTGTGGGGGAGGCCTAGCCCTCCCCCATGGAGGTTTTTGTCGTACTGCCCTTCGTACCCCCTTTATTATGTTCTCATCTTGCCTTCCTTTCTTTCTACGTTTGTGTGATATTACTTGTCTAGTTTTTTCTTGGGCTCTTCCTACCCACTGTGCGTGTGAGTTTTAATGGAGGGGGGTACGACCCCCCCAGACCCTCCCGAGGGCATCACTAGAGATGATGTCTCATTTAATAACCGAGGATCAACAAAGTCTTTTCCTGATGTCGTCATCGAGGAAATCCCTTTTTGCTATGTTAATGCAAAATTTGTCTTCGTGATAAGTGAGTCTGAAGAAGATTCTCAAAGTGATGGAGGAACGGAAGGTAAGTTCCCTCCTGACATCACTTTAATTTCTCCCAATGTTGAAATGCATGAAATTATGCTTAAAGAAAGAGGTATATTATTGAATGTTGCTTTATTTTTGGCTGTTGTTGATGTGGAAAACCTACCTGCAAGAAAATTCTTAGAAAAATGGTTAAATAGTGTATGGAACAAAAAACACGATATCCAAATCTCGTTATGTCGCATGATACAATGAGAGTTATTTTTAATTTTTGTCAAATCTCATGAAATGCAAGAAAAATTCTTAACAAAACCTATTGGAGCATAGGGAAAAGCATGTTCAGGGCCGTTGTGTGGTCTCATGGGGCAAACTACAATGGAATCCTTGCTCTTTCATCCCACAGATGGCTCCTAGCCAAAAACATTCGCCATGATTTGTGGTCTTTCGTGCCTTGGGTTTTAGCACCCTTTAGAAATATGCTAAGGGTGGATAAGCCTAAAATGCCACTTCTTGAGATGAATGTGTGTGCCCTTATCTCTCTTCACCTTGGGGTAGAATTATCGGGTAACATCAGTATCTTGTTTGATGATACAAGACACCCTTTCATTTTTGAGTTTTTGGGAGGGTTAGGGTCTTGTTACCTTTGCAGGTGTGATGGGAATATTCAGAAGAATTTCCCTCTTATCAGAAATAATGGAGGCAATCTTTTCCACCCCAATTCTGTGAAACCTCTACTTTCTAAGCCCATCAATCCCGTCACTGCTAATTCCCCGCCACTGGTGGTTCTAAATTTTTTCCCTCTGCTACTATCGAGCCTTCATCCTCTATGCCTGCCTTTTCCTTGGCCGCCTCCATCCCCCAAGCTATTTTTTCCTCTCCCCTGGCTGATTTGGTCACTACTCCCTCGCCACCCTCCCTACGTGCCAACAACCCTCCCGTGTCTCCATTTTCTCCAACCCCTCCTTTTATTCCCCCAATTCCAGTGCCTGCCTCTGGGAAGAAAATTTCCCAACATCTCACCCTGGAGAAAATAAGAAGCACTGCTAAGATTAATAAAAAGAATAGTAAAAATATGAAGAAGGTGGAAATGTTCATTAATGGTGTTAAAGTGTTAGAGACTAAAATAAAACTCATACAAAATGGAAGGCTTGGTAATCTTGACCTCTCCTCCCTGAGGCATAATGATAAGGGAGGCTGTAGCTCCCACTACTCTAACTCCCCATATTGTGATAAGGTAGAATTTGGAATTGTCCAGAAAAATGTGACCGTAGCAGGAGAGAACCCCATCACCTTAACTAAAAACCCTAAGGGGATTGAGGGGGGATTCTTAGGCCCTCCTGTCTAGTGAAAGAATACTTCCAATATCTAAAACTAAGCACAAAAAAATTGAAATCATAAATGAATCAAGCCTAAATAACTCCATCTCTTTGGGAGGGGAAGTCGAAACTCAAACAAAGGTCTCCTTAGGTACCCCTAGATATTGTGAAGATAAGTCATAACCTCTAAAAGAAAGCCTGGATTCACTCTCTGAAATGATTAGAAAGTGGTCTGTAGATAAAGAAGAGAGTGATAAATGGATTAAAAAGGTCTTTGACTCCCCAATTGACCTACAAGGCACTTTATGGATGTTGGTAATAAGCAGGCCACTAGAACAAAGGGTGAAACTTTTGGTTCTAGCCCCACCATGCTAGATACTTCATTGGACAAAATTGGAAATGTTGAAGAGAACAAAGGAAATATTCAAGAGTCCCCTAAGTTGCTAGAACAAGTGGTCGATGTGGCCCCTCCTAAGAGAAAAAGGGGAATAAAGAAGGGCATCACCATTTCCCTCAGCAAAAGTAGTATGGGCATCCTAAACGGAAAAAGAAAAAAACAAGTATTGTTTTCACTATCCCCTCAGCCAAAAGAATTGAGGGTGAGGAGCACCTAAATATTTTAAGTTGTTTAGGAGTGCCAAAGATCCTGTAAGTGAAAAGGTTAATAATGATTCTTAAGTGTTTATCTTGGAATGTGAGGGGACCGGAGTCCCCAGATAGAAAGTGTGTAATAAGGAGATTTCTAAACCTAGAAAAAGAGAATTAATTTAGCTTTCTGCAGGAAGTCAAGGTAGTAGTGTTTACACTAGAGATAACCTAAGATTCATTTGGGGCAACACCTCCCACATTGCTACTCAACATGAAAAAGGTAGAGGAGGCATTGCCATCCTTATGGCCAACAAGTGGAATCAATTTCTTAGTAAATCTAGAGTGTCCCCATGTAACAAGGCAGTATGGGCAATGTTTGTAAAAGGTGAGACCAAATTTGGTGTTTGCTCGGTCTATGCACCAAATGATTACTTGGACAAAATTAAACTCTAGAAATGGCTAATTGCCTCCCAAAAATTTTGTGGATACTAGGAGGTGACTTTAATATGATTGAAGAGAATGAGGACAAAAATGGTGGTCTAAATATGGACTAAAAATGCAATGAGAAATAGTATTGGGTTAGAATAAAATCCAAACTTAACTTGGCTGACCCCCTCCAAGGGATGAAAAAGGAAAGCAATTCAGTCTGGTTCACACAGTGCAATGCCCAGAAGGGGGGAAGGAGAATATATAGCAAGTTGGACAGATTCTACTCCAACAAGGAATATTTTGGCTTTGAACCCCTTTGTGATGGGAGAAAGGTAATGGTTTACCCCTACACCCTTTCAAACCGCCACCCAATTAAAGCATGTGTTGGGTTCAATGGTGGGAGATGGAAATACCTGAAGAAAAGAGAGAATTTCATCCTCGACGCCAATATGCTAAAGGAAAAAGATTGTATTGATGCAATAAATACTTTGAGAGAGGTTAACAAATGGCTCCTCAAGGACCTAAATCCAATTGATAGATGGAACCAAAATGTTAAAAGTTGGAAAATCTTGTTTCAAATCATGGGGAAAAAAGGGCCATGTATAGTATAAAGGAGGAGAACCTCCTTTAGGATGAGTTATTCAGTGTTGAAATCAAGTTGCAAAAGGACCCCAACAATGCTAATTGCTATGAGGAACTTAATAAAACCAAGAAATCTCTAAGGAAACTACAAGAAAATACAATTTGTGGGCTTAAGGTCAGCACCAAGCTTAACTGGTTAATACATGGGGACAAAGGTTCCAAGATTTTTTCAGATACATTAAGGAAAAAGGTGTAAAGGAGCACATTGAGAAAATCTGTTAGAATGGAACCTCCAAAACTAACCATGAGGACATCCTCCATCAATTTTTCCTATTCTATAAAGAGTTATTTCAGTCTGAGGGAAATAGAGAAGATAGTGGTCATGCAAGGGATCTGGTCAAGAATCCAATACCATCAAAAATCTCTGAGGATGATATTGTAATCCTTTCATGTAGTATAACTAGAGAAGAGATAAAGAGGGCCATATCCTCCATGAATAATGGAAAATATCTTGGGTTGGATGGGATGCCATTTGAGTTCTTTAATACTTTTAGTGATTGGATTTGTGATGACCTGCACCAAGTCTACATGGAAGCATTAAACAAAGGGTCCTTGAGGGAGAGTATCTATAGAGGACTCATTAAACTTCTACCAAAGGAAGGGGATAGAACTTTAATAAAAAACCAGAGGCCCATTACATTGTTAAATGTATCTTACAAGGTGTTGGAAAAGATTCTAGCTCTGAGACTCACTAATGTACTTCCAAAATTCATAAATGGTACCTAGACAGGGCTCATCAAGGAAAGATATATCGTTGAAAAATTAATAACAAGTTGGGAAGCTATGGATTGGGCAAGGCGATTTGGCCAAGATGCTACTATGCTTTTGCTAGACTTTGAAAAAGCCTATGATAGGATAGAATGGCCTTTTCTCATAATGACTTTGGAATCCTTTGGATTCTCCCAAGCCTTTTTCACCATGGTTGACACCCTTTTAAGTGAAGCTACTGATCATGTTGATGTCAATGGTTCACTTTATGAGGTTATTAAATTGGAGAGATCAACCAC
>VDFB02061510.1:0-18181 GCA_007258455.2 Sequoia sempervirens
ATTTTAAATTTTCAAATAATTTTAAATGTTATAATTTTTATATTTTAATGTGTAATAGTTTTATCTTTCATGAAATAATTTTTTTAGTTTAAATTTTAGTTAGTTAAATAAGTGCATATATTTAGTTAGAAATGATAGCTTAAAATATGGTTTTTGAAAACTAAATGTGAAAGGATTGAGACATTTAGTTCTTGAAATTTGATAATAAAGATATGATCTAGTTAAAAGATCAAAACTTCATTAGTGTAAATAAATTTAGGAGATTACAAATTTGATATTAAACATGAAATATACAAATTAAATTACAAATCTAAATGTAAGTAGTTATAGGAAATGAACAATGAGACATAAAAATGAAAAGTGTATATGGGTGATTATTGGAAAGAAAATGTTGAAATGGAAATTGTGCACCTAGTGTTAGGATTTCTAAGACTAGAAATGTGATGTCCAAGTCTTGGAAGATGTTTTAGAATGAATCTCAAAGTTGACTAATTTTTTTAAAATAGTCATAGTTGCACCTCATTCTATGTTTTGTACTTCCATAGGATGATTGCTAGTGAGCATCTAAGGAATTTATATCCTTGATAGGTATATATTTAGAACTTTTAGGATTGGTTTCGTAACTAACTATAGGATCTATTCTTCTTATTGAGTAGTCCAAAATATATTTTTGTCTACTTTGAAGGATGTGGAAAGAAAAATAAGAACTAATGCTCATGATACTACCTTAGTTAGTTCTTTATTTGGTTTGTTTCAACCTCCCCTAGAACACTTTTAGAAAATTGGATGTTTATAAAAACTTGGCTTTTTGATGTTTATGGTGTGTGCAACAATGGTGTTCAAATTAATAAAATATTAGGGGCATGACACTATGAAAAGTGGTATTTTCTTGTGTCTAGAGTCAAATAGAAGGTGCAAAGGTGATTTCTAGAGGATGTGTAAAGGATCATAAGCTTCATATTTAAGAGCGATTAAATAGGGTATGAATAGGATCAAAAGAGAGATACAAACAAGTAGAAAATGGAAGAACTAAATTTATGAAAAGGTTTTGAGAATTGAGGGTAGGAAAATATAGTTTTATGGATTCAAGCGATGGGACCAAAGGACAAAAAAATACAACAGGATCAAAGAAAAAAAAATTAAAGTGATTTATAAAAGAGCTATTAAAAAGTACCCATAATTTTGAGCTTCAAACTTGGAATATTCTAGTTCTTCACTCTTCAATGGTATTTCCTTCAATTATTTATATGGTGAGAGCAAAGTTAAAACTAATAAGTTTTCTATTTTTATATTAAGTTGTTTAGTGAAAAAATAAGATTTAATACAAACCCTTATTAAGTTTTTTATATGAATATTTATTAGTAACCAAACAATAACTAAGGCACAAAGGAGGGAACCATTATTTTCTTATAAATTTAAACAAGGTCTCTACTATTGTGGGGTGCTAGTGTCTTTTTTTAGATATATATTTTATAATCTTTAGGAGGTCTAGAGATGATTTGATAAGGTCAACTTGGCTCTTGTATAGCATTATGATAACTTGGAAGGAAAAAAATAGGTTAACATAAACCTAAAATAGACTAGGTGAATTTATGCTATAATGAGCAGAAAAATATAAGGTGTACTTTCTAAAAGGTTAAATTCTAACCTTAAGTTTTTTTTCCACTTTAGTTGATTGATGATACTATAGTGAATTAGCATGCTAAATTAAATTACATTGATTAAAATGGAATACTTGTGTAGTGTCTACTTGTTTCACACCTTCAACAATCATAAATGCAACTTCAAGCACATGAATGATTATGAGGTTAAAAACACACTACTAACTGGTGGATACACTATAGAAACCATTCATAAGAAACTTGTCCTCCTTCATTATAAATTTTATGGGTTATGCATCTTCCTAGCTAATATTTACACACTTTCCCATTGATTGAAAATAATTGAGATCTAGATTACACTACTAGTTAGCCATGGAAGATAGCTCTATTTGAATAACTTGTAACAATGACAAAAAGGAGTTGAACACATACCTTATATTTTTTTCTTAATATCCAACTCTAGGGCACTAATTTCATGGAAAAGTGTTGGGAGATATCATAACCAATATTATTATGAAGGAATTCTTTTATAAAATCCTTGGTATTTGCATGCTTTTCTACTAGATGTGTGTAAATCTAAGAAATATGCTTAAGTATTACCTTAAAAATAGTGCAAATGATCAATGAGTCCTTCTCCATGCCTTTATAGTCAAGTTTGACTACACCTAGGGCTATAATGAGTTCATATATGAATATGGAGAAGTTTATAGGCTATAAATCCTATGCACTAGTTTCATAAGTAGTTACCTCTACCATTGGAATCTCTTTGATTGACAATTAACCTAAGCCCAATGATTATGCTAGAGGATTTTTATAGGAAGTAAGAAATGGATCAACATTTTGAGTTATGTTAATGTGCACACCAAAATTTTCATAAGGATTGAAATAGTCAATAGTATGTGAAACAATATAAATGGGCCACCCTATCCCCTATGACATGAGCTAGGGTTTTAGGACCTAGACCTATTTCCCTCAAGTTTCACTCAAGGGAACCCTAGAGATATCAATCCAAATGTAGAAAGGGGGAAATAGATATTGCAATAGGGTGCCCTAGGGTATAATTAAGAACTAGAGAGGGGTTCACCACCAAGCTAGGGCTTGGAAAGACAAGTGACATGTAGGATCAAATATGAAACCTAATGATATGCAAAGCTTCACAAAATGGCCTAGAAATGGATGTATAATAGAACAAAAAGCTGAGAAACTAGAGAGATGCATCTAGAAACTTGTTGAAGCTTGAATGGAGGTCTACAATATTGAAAATGCTTAAATTAAACTAGAGAGATGCATCTAGAAACTTGTTGAAGCTTGAATGGAGGTCTACAATATTGAAAATGCTTAAATTAATGTCCACTGGGACTCATACGCTAGTCTGGTTGATTTAGTCCTAGATTAGGCTTTTTGGGCAAGAATAGGAATCTAGCAATGCTAATCAAGGATCTTCATAAATCTAAAAAATTGCCTATAGTGGGACTCATATGCCTCTTCTAGAATATCAATCCCATTCTACTTTTTAGGAAATTCAAAGTCCAGATCTTCTCTCCAATCTCTTCTTTGTTTCTTCAACCTAATTTCTAAATTTGAACCTATAAAAATCCCTGCGAAACATAATAAAATATTAATTTTCTTATGGGTGGTTTGCCTCAGTCAAACCCTTAGTTTGGTAATTAAACCTTGATAGAAACAATCGATCATGAATTTAAATGTGAACACAAACCCTAACCTTAAGTATATCTAAGATTAGGAAATCTAAAATGTCATGCAACCCTATTATATTGTGCTAGAATGAGATGCATGAATAAAGCATGAATATGAATGACACACTTTGAGGAGATGTCTAATCACCCTAATAAGCCACAAGGACGTATGTACCTTCCTTCGGTTGAAAGTAGTTCGATAATGGAGGATGGAATCACTTAGGAAAAAATTCCTTAGGCTTGGCTTAATGGTTAGTTACATCTCTCCAACCTAGAATCCATCGTGATTCACCATAGGCAAGCATAATCAATCCTTGAAAATGGTATATCTTGAATGAAAGTGAGCTTGAAGACATGCAAAAACATAATTATGCTACTCCAAGGCTTCAACTTTACTTGCTACTTGCTCTTGAATGCTCTTGTGAAAGAATGCTTGAGTGCTTGTGCATTCTTAGATCTTGAAATTGCTCTTCTAGATTGAAAATAATGACTTAGAAGCTTGTTTATATAGGAATTTCTTCTAATTTACTATTATTTAGATCTCAAAAGGAAACATCAACTAAAAATTTGAATTAAAAGCTTGAATTTTCTGCTAAAACCCTAAAAAGGGGCCAAATGTGACTCATACTCCACTTCTAGCATATGGGTCCCACCTAGGGGGACTCATATGCCCAAGGTGGCATATGGGTCCCACCTATGGGGACTCATATGCCCAAGGTGGCATATGAGTCCCACCCTAGTTTTTCGAGGTGGGTTATTAGAAATCTGAATATTTTTGATGATTTTGTTGGATTTTTAGTCGAAATAAGCCTTAAGATCCTAAATAAAGGGTCTTAGGGCCTATTAATGGTGATTTAAATGGTATTTAAGGAAAGGGTATTAAAATAGGTCTAGATTAAATGAGAAATTGTACTATCTCCAAGAAGGGAGTACTATTTACGTCATTACATCTAGCCCCCACTTTAGCACCCATATGACTCTACGTGCATATGCAAGCTAAAGGAATCTGAACAATAAAAAAATCATTTTCATAAAAGGATACTCATATAAATTCATCCATGATATGGGAGAATAAATCCCCCACCATAGCTATCTACAAAACCACAATATTAGGAACTGTACCCTACAACACCAATTCATTAGTTGTTCCAAAATTCTCTTATCTAACTTCTTTACAAAATGAAATTCGAGGGTATATGTATGCCCCCCCTTGATTTTGCTTTCTTTATGGAGGTGGAATCAAGGTAGCAATCAGTGATTTTTTAGTGGCTAATATTCGCCAATTGGCTAATTATCAAAATTTGGGAATCCAGAATTGGCTAATAGTTTGAGCTACAATGTGACTTGAATCACCACATTTTTACAAAATTTTATTATAGTCTTATTTAAATTTCCAAATAATTTATTTTATTAAAAAAATTAACTCAAAAATTTGCCACAATATTTGATACATGATTAGATCAAATTTTCTTACATTTTATAAATTATAGTATAAATCTATATTAATTCTCCAATACTATATCATAATTATTAGTTGCTTTAGGACCATATTTCTAATCTTTAGTTTCCATCATAGATTTATAATCTAATCTAATGGCCCTTGTATTCCACAAGGCAAAATATACCCATGATTTATAATCCTCATGGGGCCCACAATTTTGGGTCTCATGAGCATTATAGATTGTGGGTAAATTTTACCTTACATAGTACAACAAGGCTTGTTAGATCAATAATCTAAAAGAAATTTTGAGCCCCATGAGAATTACAAATCATGGGTACATTTTACCTTGCAAAATACAATGAGGTCCATTATATTATATCTTAAAACAATGGTAGAAAGTAAATATTATAGTCTACCCTTTCAACCCATTAATAATTTCCACCCTCAGGCCCCTACTTTTCCATGGGAATTATTTTTAGATTGGATAGATTCACTATCATAATTAATGCAATTTCCTATTTATTTTCAAGATTTTCCAAAAATTTCTACAAAATTTTAGTGATGTAAAAAAAATCACCAAGAATTTTTTTTTTCTTTGAAAATAAGGAAAGATTTTCTAATAAAAATTAATATTTGTTCCTAAAAAAATTAAAGATTTGCTAGGATTTTATATCTTTTTTTAAGGGGGGTTTCTTAAAGTTATCACTAGTAGCAATCTAATGACATCAAATGAGATAAGTAGTATCATAGGGTATTTTCAAGTACCATACCACATAATGATAGATGTATGATGAGGATGGGAGTGGAATCACAATTCCAACATGACAGATGGCATCAAAAATGGAGTTCGCTAGCCCCCAATATGCTGGTTTTGAAAGAAAGAATGCACTTTTGACCCTAATATAGTAAAAACCTAATTTTAACATATATAAGAACAAAAAGTGAAGTAACTTGGACTAATTTTAACATATTAGTTTTTTCTATAATAGAACCTCCTATCTAGAAGGTTCTCACATGCAATAATATTATATATATATATATTGGTTCTTTTACATAGTCATTTGTGAAAGACTTTAATTTAAAATTCTATATGCTACCAAGTTGGTGACAAATTTTCTCCAAAATTTAGTTGAGGTGAACTCTTGTAATAACTTGTATTGCAAGTGTATTATAATATATTTGAGGATTTGATGATACATTGTGCTAGCTTTGGATTGTGGGGTTTTTCTCTTGAAAAGATTTTACCATGTAAATTATGGTGTTATACTTTATTGTTATTCTATTTATGATATTTCATATGTATTTCTTCAAATCTATGTAATAGTTGAATTGAAGTTCGCATATCATTCCTATAACATTAATGTAGGATGTGCTTCCGCACAAATTTGCTTCATTATAGATTTTTTTTCCAAAATTAACTATGTTTTGTTAGTGTAAAATTTCCTCAACTAAATCATTCCATATTACCATAACAACATCAAAACTCCTGACAAATAAAATCATAGACGCTAATCGTAAATCTAAACTAAAGAACTACAACACAAAAAAAATCTTTGAAAGACGTAAGCTTCTCCCTTTGGTGACAGGAAATTGCTTATAGGTTTATGATACTCTCACAACTATGATGTATACAATGAATTCATGCTAATACATGTTTAATGATGTCAAAATAAAATTATTTTTTAATTTTAAATATTGTATTTGTAACTTTTTTTGTGTATTATAATTAATTTTATTTTAATTCTATGTTTTTGAGAAGCTTATCTTCCTACTTTCTAAAGCACATCAATGAATCAAAACACTCTTTAAAAAAAATGTCCTAGAACATGATTATTAAACATTATTACATATTTAATGATGTCAAAATAAATTTATTTTTTAATTTTAAATTTGTATTTATGACTTTTTTTGTGTATTATAATTAATTTTATTTTAATTCTATGTTTTCAAGAAGCTTATCTTCCTACTTTCTAAAGCACATCAATGAATCAAAACACTCTTTAAAAAAACATCTTTCCTAGAACATGATTATTAAACATTATTACATGTTTAATGATGTCAAAATAAAATTATTTTTTAATTTTAAATATTGTATTTGTGACTTTTTTTGTGTATTATAATTAATTTTATTTTAATTCTATGTTTTCAAGAGCTTATCTTCCTACTTTCTAAAACACATCAATAAATCTAAACACTCTTTAAAAAAACATCTTTCCTAAAACACGATTATTAAATATTATTTTCAAAGAAGAGAGAGAGAAAAAAAAAATTATTCACTTGGAACAACAGCGTTCATTCATTATATGTTACTAGATTTATAAACGTTAGTGTAAACCTGAAACTCATCAAAAATCTTAAGAAATTAGTCTTACTATTAAAACACGAAAATTTACATTCAATACCTACATATTTACTTAGTGTAGATGAAAACCCTATATGTAATCTATGTGATGTTTTCTTCGTACCATGTTTCGTGGTAAGCGGTGTCTTTTAACGAGTGCTTCAATTGGTCCATGTACACATTTCATGAATTCCATATGCTTTGAAACCTTGGTTTTGTATCAACAGTAAGATCCAAGGAACATTCTTCGCACTCAGAAAGAAAAACCTCGGACGTTACACTAATGTTGACCTCCTCCAACAGCACGATCCAAGTAACATTCTTCGCAGTGAGAAAGAAAAACCTCGGATGGTGACACTGAAGTTGACCCCCTCCAATCCGTAGTGATGTTTAATTGACAGACTGTATTTATCAACACGAAAAGAAGGTACACCATGATTCCCTGGTTCGTTTTGATCACAAGCGTATTCGTGTAGTTTACACTCATTTTGAAGAGTCCATACCCACAATTACATGAACTTTCTTTCCAATTATAAGAAATCAAAATCTCCGAAATTTCGCATCGACTTGATATTCACGTAATCTTTTGCCTATATCTTAGAGAGAAGGCTAATTTGGTAATCCCATACCACACAACAATGGGGGCTTCAGATTCCCTAATTGTTTGTGCATTTCGCTTCTCTTTAATTCTCGTGTGTTTGGGGATAAAATTGGCACGGGGAGATACAGGTACTAATTCTGCCAATTTATCAGTCTGTTGGTCTCATTTATAGTTCTTTTTGTTTCTCTTGATCAATTTCTTGGTATGTGCATGTACAGATCCTTTTGTGTTGAGTCATGCCGTGGGAATCAATTACGGGAGGGTGGCAGACAATCTGCCAACGCCATCTAAAGCAGTAGAGCTGATGAAGAGCATTAACGCAGGCTATGTCAAGATATATGACGCGGATTCTGAAGTCCTCAAGGCGCTGGCCAACAGCAGCCTCCCTGTGGTGGTCACGGTGGCAAATGAGGAGGTTTCAGGCATAGCCTCCAGCATGGCCACTTCAGACCAGTGGGTTCAAACAAACATTCTCCCTTATTATCCCCTCACCAAAATCTCCATGATCATGGTGGGCAACGAGATTTTCTCCTACTCCCAACTTCAGTCCGTGTGGCCCCAGCTTGTCCCCGCAATGCAAAACATCCACACCTCCTTACAGAAGAACAATCTCGACCCCTCCATCAAAGTAACCACATCCATAGCCATGAACGCCTTCTCTTCCTCTTACCCGCCCTCCAATGCCTCCTTCAAAGCAGACATCGCTTCCTCAGTAATACAGCCCATGCTGAACTTCCTCCATGCCACGGATTCCTACTTCTTCCTCGACGTGTACCCTTTCTTTGCCTGGAATTCCAACCCCGCCAGCATATCTCTCAACTATGCGCTCTTTGGCCTGGACGCTATCGACGTACAGGACGGCACTCTCGGTTACTCCAACATGCTAGACGCACAGCTGGATGCAGCGGCAGCGGCCATATCGGCGCTTGGATATGGTGACGTAAAACTCGCCATCAGTGAAACGGGCTGGCCTACGAAGGGCGACTCCAACGGCGCTACCGTCGCCAACGCTGCCCGCTACAACAGAAGACTCGTTAGTAAGTTGTTATCAAATGCCGGTACTCCGCGTCGTCCTAACACGTTCGTTCCCACATTCATCTTCGCCCTCTTTAACGAAAATCAGAAGTTCGGCTCTACCACAGAGCGCAACTGGGGCGTCTTTTACGCTGATGGAACTCCAGTCTACGACATCGATCTCTCCGTCGGCAACTACACTGACAGCATGATGAAAAACTCAGATACTCCGGAGGCGTCTGCGGCGTCGTCGTCGTCGTCGATTGTTTTAGGTCGATTTTTTTGGGCGATCTTTTCGTGCTCAACTCATTTACTGCTGTTATTTATTATCTCGACAGCAGGAACAAGGGTGTTCGTTTGTGCTTAATTAAACAAACAATCAGTTGGTATTTTTATTCGGAATCGTCAGTGGTGCGTGTATTTCCTCCTCCTTTAGTCGGAATCGTCACCGTATTCATTATATCCAAAAGATTAAGGTCTTAAAGTTGATATCAAAAAGTGAATCGTCACCGTCAAGCATCACTATAGTTATGAAGACGGATCTGAGTTTGGTAAACTGTTTTACTGAGATTTGGCTAGGCTCTTTGCCGAGTAGAGTATTCTTCTTATTTTAAGACTGTAATTTTCTTCCTGAGTAATCTAATTATTGTAAGACTGTAATTTTCTTGTTGTGTAATCTTCTTATTCTAAAACTGTTATTTTTTTCTCGAGTAATCTTTTTGTGGTGGGACAGCTAATCCTTTTGTCAATACCAGTAACATAGTCTGTGATCCTTCAATGAGCAAGTCAAATTAATTTAGTACTGTTTGCATGCTCAACTCTTCGCACTCACACAGAAAACCCATAGACGGTGACAATAAAGTTGTCAAAAATGAATTTAGTCTTACAGAAATTCAAATTCTATCATAATTTACTTTCGGAACTATTTATTTGGGTGCACATCCCTTACTAATCAATTAACATCTGTTTCAATAATTAACAAAAATGAATGAATAAATAGTTTAATGGAAAAAGTTACATAGGATGGCTCTATTAAACTATTAAATGACTCGGTCATCGTGAGATAAAATTAGAGAAGATTTTAAAATATAAGAAATTATATAAATTAATATATAAGATAAATTGTTAAGAATGGTTTGTTTCTTCACATTGGAAGAGAATTATAAATTTATATTAAAAGAAAATAAAGAGATGTTTTTATGTAAAAAGTTATTAAGAAAAATAGGTTTTTCATTATTTATTTTAATATTGGTAAAAATGTGTTTTTGAAAGGGATCAAACCCTTTTACAATTTATTATAGTTTGAGGCACAAAAAAAAAGTTTCAGAAAGAATGAAAAAACTAGTGTGGATAGAAACAATGCTAGTATAGCCAAACTATCAATTATAAAATAACATCCAAGGATATAACCTAAAAATACTAGATCAAACACTAGTTGATTGCACACCCCTAACCTAGGTATGTGACTAAGAGAGACAAAGGAATACCTTTTTTTTTTTGCTTTTAATAATAGTCCAAGAAATGAATTTGCCCATGTCCTTAGACCTAAGAGAAAGAGGAGGGAAATCCACCTCCAAATGTCCCAACTTGTGCATTGCATTTTGGGGAATAAAACTTGTCCAAATAAATCAACCATGAAGAAATACTAGTAGGAATATTTTAGGTGTTACAATGATTTGAAGCTAAATCAAAAGAAATAGAACTAAACAATGGAACAACTAGATTAGGAATCAAGGAAGACACCCTAATAGGAACCAAACAAGCCAGAGAACTTTTCCAAGCCTATAAGGGGACACATGCTACTGGTGAAAGCCTTCCAACCTAACAAGTTAGCCCTTCACATCCATCACTTGCATGCTACCAATGAATGCCATCTAACCCTATGATGTATTTGATGAACCATACTCACAAGTATGATTCTTGTATCTTATAAAGCCAGACTATTGATGTGTTAATTTTTGAGTGGGTCATAGGTATCATTTGTTGTTGATTGGTATAGAAAGAGAAAAAAAATCTATAATTTAGAGGGTATTGCAACACTCAACTTATATTTTTTTAGTAGCATTATAAAAGACCTATGTGTGTTTTTGTAGAAGCCAACTCATATATCATGTACCCTAATTTGGAATTTTGAGACCTCTTTCAATCTAGTATAAAAAAATAGGATTCTCAATATTTTAATTCACCCATGTTTAGCTACTATTATATTGACCATTTAGATAATTTTAACACCTAAAACATAGAACACCATGCATAACTGCATGGTAAATAATACCAAAAATGAACAACTTCTAATTGTCTTATTATAAACTATATCTATAGTGAAGCTTTGTGATGATATAAAATTTTATGAATTAGCCTTACCAAGAGTATCTAACAATTCATAAATATTTAGAACTTAGGTCAAACACATGACCCCATGTAATATTCTAGGTGTACTACTCCAAATATGACACCATAAAATATGACCAAAATAATTACTATATAGTTATTCAAAATGATATTTTCAAGTGTATTATCTAAAGAGATCCATGGTTACTTATGTTTTTTTATTAAAATAAGCAGGGAGGGGCTCTAAACATGTATAGAATAGAAACAACAAAGTAGAGAGAAACAAATCAAATAAAAACATAACTTGAATCCAACAACTATGCCCCTGGAGGCTTAACAAGAAAAGTGGATCCATCTTAGAAGAAAATTTCTTCATGCATTATATAACTATCCAAGAGTATTATGGCAAGAATTGATTAATGATCCATCATTAATCTATAGGATGACCTCTTCAAGTAAGAATTTTGATAAATCAACCTTCACTAAAATCCTCACATAATACATGTGGGTAAAATTCATAGAAGAAAGATCCACTTTCAAGAACCTACCCAAAGCATTACTAATGGCCTCATAAGCAAAGGAACACCAAAAATGTAAGGGTAGATAAGGAAATATCACCTAAATAGGAAAAATATCAATGAATTCCTTAAAGGGTTAAAAGATGGAGCCAAAGGCTTAATCAAAAGAGGATGAGAATCCCATTCCCATAAACCATGATCTAAAAAAACATTCCTATCCTTAGAAGAATTAAAAAAGAAACTCTAGAATAAGGGTAAATCTTGATCTTACCCTCCACTAAAAGTGTCCAATATTGTAATATCCAACTATGTAGGTTAGAAAAAGAAGTCCGCAATCTAAAAAATATACAAATCAATCCCTTACCGAAGAAGAATTCAATACAACCATTCCCATCCCTGCCAAAGGAAATAACAAGGGAAAGCCTTAGCACGGGGAGAGAGGCACTTGTTTATGCATTGTAGCGAGAGCCTAAATCCACTTTTTTATTTTTGAGAACATCACTTGAAGAATTCAAGCAGGGAACTCACCACCACTAGATAGAAACAACAACCTCAAACCCAATAGTAGTTACATATCCCACCGTTAACCAACCCAGCAAAACGGATGGAGCAACAACTTACTAGAAGTGGGGAGGTAAGCTCAACCACTAGATTGCAAACAAGGGATACAAAAATGTTGGGGTGGGAAGAAAATTGAAAAGGCGAGGAGAGTGGGAGGATCACAAGATGCTCATTTTGAAAACAATCTACCACTAGTCACTTATGTTGATTCTGAAATTTTAAACCAATAATAATTTCAACTCCAGCATATATTATAGGTAAATATTACCAAAACATTTATTTTTGGAGCCATTCCCATTTAGTAACCATTTTTATAAGAACTTAGTTAAAAAGTTTGTAAGTATTTAGTGATGCTAGACCATTTAATTAGATATATAGCATGTTTATTGAATCATTACATTACACATTTATTGTGTATCCAACATAGACTTCTAACAAAACCACTAGACTCCATTCAATTACCCTTTCTACAATAATTTCCTAAAAATTTCACATGTAGTGATGATAGGTCATTTAATAAAATATATGTTAAGTATTTGGTGAGTTACTGTGTTACATAATTATTGGATATCCATCATAGAATTCTCAAAAAACCACTATACTCCAAAATCCTCAATGCGTAGAACAATCTAGCACAAGGTCACTATGATTCATATGTTTAATTTGACCTTGTAGTATTAAAAATTGTCACCCTTGACAACAGCTACATAGGTTTTCTACCTCCTATGTTCTTGGACCTGATTATGTATTTAATTTCTCATTTTATAGACATGTGAAGAAATCAAACATGGGAAATAAAATTATGCATTGTATTTTTCCCCTAACACTTTTAGATCTCGAAGAGGTTAGATCTAGTCTAGGGTGCACTATGTCATAGATCACATAATTTTTCTCCAAATTTAAATATATCAGTGTAGGTAATTTATTATTTGAATTTTCAATTTAAACTGTTGGCTATCATCATTTTATTTTCAAAAAATTAGAAGAATTGAATATAAGTACTAGTCATTTTATCATTTGAAACTCTAAGAAATTGAAACATAAAAAAATAGGTAGGGTTCAAAACATATGGTTTTATACTAAATTTGGAATATTTCACCAAACTTACTATAAATAGAAATGGTAAATGGGGTGTAATGAACCTACCTATTTTCTATTTCATTCAAGAAATGAGATCCTCCAAGATAGAATTAACTTTCAACCCTTAGGCGAGTCAATTATATGGAAGATTTAGCAATTTCCTTTACGTGTGTGTGGACGGGGGGTAAAGTTCAAACAACACTTTTGGGAGATGAAAATAAAATAGAAAATGACCTCAAATCTATAACCTAAGACCTAATTCATGTAGATGAATCATAGCTCTAATAGAAATAGTCAACTTTGTGCAAATTGGATGAGTGGAGGACACTTAAAACTTACCCCTCAAAAAATGGTTGCAGAGTGTCTAGGACTCCCCTATCCAAAAATGGTGAATGGGTCCTGAGAAAAATTTTTGAACTGAATTTTTAGGAGCCTCTAAAGACATATATGAGATACAATTTCTCACTGGTTTCATGCGAAAATGACATAAAATAAGCTCAGGATGTGAGTTTTCATGATCATGACAACTTCTCTTGCAACTTTGACAAATTTTGCAACTTTTAAACTTTAGAGATCTCAAATTTTCAAGTTTCCTTCAACCTAAAATATGCAACAAAAACACAAGAGGGGAAAATTTGTTTGTTTTTGGTGAATGGGGGTTTGCCTTGGTCAAACTCCATTTTGGTACAATTAAACCTTGAAATAAAACAATGAAACTATGAAAAGAATGATGAATGAATAATACAATGTTTCAAAATTTCAACAAACCCTTGAATAAACCTTGCAAAGACTGAAATATTGAATGAGATGGCTTCAATGGATGTGGATCTTGATGCTTGAATCTTGATTTGAATCTTTGAATTGAATTCTTGGATTAGATCTTGAAACCTACATCACAATGTTAGCTCCAAAAACATGCATGAATGAACATAACTTTGACATGATGCTTGAGATCTTGAATGTTGCAATAAATACTTGATAAATCTGCTCTTGAATGCCCTTGACAATAATATTTTCTCTTGTGAAATTTATCTCAAAAATATAATGTTGATTTGATAAAATAACCTTGTATTTATAGACATTTATCCTCAATTTCCTTAAAATTAAACATTACAAGTTGACATTTGAAATTTGAATTTAGGATGATAAAAATGTTGCCAAAACATGTTTTAAAAATGGGTTCCAAGGCCTAGGGAGTACCCATTTTCCCATGGGCGAATGGATCCTAGGTCCCTATTCCTAAAACACACATTGCTCAAGGTGTTTAATTAAGTGTTGGCATTAATTGTTGTCGGTTTCCCATTCAGAAAATGTAATTTATTGGGAGCTTGTAGATGTAAAATAGGACTTATTAAGGCATAATTAAGTCCATTAAAATTAAGAGGGTCCAAACAAAGTGTGAAAATGTAAAGGAGTACATTTTTCAACACTATATTAAGGCATTATTAAGTCCATTTTAATTGAGGGGCCCAAACAAAGTGTAAAAATGTAAAGTACATTTTTCTACACTACAACAACTAATAAGCATATCGAGTGAATTAAATTGAGAAAATTAGGTGTACTAAAATTATTCAGGAGCAATCAAGAGCAAACTTATGAAGATTATTATAGCATTTCATCATTGAAGCATCATGTCATGTGCTGTGTACAAGTTTTGTTCATGTTTGCATGCATTTTATTTATGAGCACTAAGAATTGTAGGAATTCAAATCAATTCAAGTCAAGCAATAATGGATCCTTGAAGGTGATGAGAGTGAATTCACTCTATCAAGGTGATCAAATCTAAGTGATGAGTTGCAAAAAATTTTCAATTCATTTTTTTTTAATAAAAGGCTAGAGGCCTAAACTATTTATAATAATCTCAAAGCTAGAATACATGATTACAAGTTTAGATCATTTGTGCCAGGGAAGAATGTTTATCCCACTGGACTAGAAATTTAGCTTGAAAATCAAAACAAAACTAGTTACAGTCATGGCCCATCAAGGGAAAAATCAAAGAAAAATCTATAAGCTACCCCCTGCAACCCAACATATAAACTGAAGCAACCGCTCAAAATTCATGATTCTCAACAGCCAGCCAAAGTTAACATTGTCTTTAGAAATTCTAAACAAAACCACCCATCCATCTAGAAGTAACTATAAAAACTTGATATTAAATAAAAAACCTTTTATGATAAAACATTATTCGCTTATAGTCAAAGAAATCAATTTTCGACCTTGCAGAGACAATTGAACTAAACATTAACAATTTCCTATATATAATTGATAATCTTTTTGACCCATTCAAAGTATTGGAATGACTTAACATGCAACATTTTCATTAGGAAACTTACTGTCACCTTCACCCATTCTCTATGCTCACCCAACACCTCACCTTTGATATCTACTGTGAAGGGAAATAAGGTTACTTCCTCATTTGGCATGAGAATACGCTACAAGTCACGAGGCTTGGGAATACTAAGACTGAAGGAGTCAAAATCCATCACCACTTTCAACCCACCTAAAATCTTAGGTATGAAAATATCGTGAGCCATTTCCACCACCTCTACTTTTGGAATGTGCAGGTCTAGTAGTGTCACCATGAATCGTAAGGGAATATCTGAATCAACCCCATACCACTCATCTGAAACAAATAATTCTTGATCAAGGATGAGTTTATTCACTCCAATCAACATAAAATTTGGTTTTACCATGATTTAATTTAATCGAAGCTCCAATATTATGCCTTGGAAGGCCATCTATTTGTGAGTATTCACTAGGTTGATGGGAGTATCCATATCTCCTCATAGAAATGCAAAAGTCCCTTGAAGAAGGTATACACGTTATGGATTTTAGACTGCTTTAAAAATTAGGATGCAATAATTACTAATAATACTCTTACATGAAAAGGCATCCCATAGAGTGTACCAATAAATGCTATTAAAAAAATGACCGCACACATATCTAGGTAGTGATGATGGGTTTTAGCCTTCACATGCGCTTAGGTTCAGTCTTGAAAGAAAAATCACAAAATTAAATGTTGGCATGAGCTTATAATGCTAGTGATTGTGGTTAGTTTCCTTGATTTTTGACAAGAATCTTTGTGCTAGATTAAATGTTGGTGTGGTACGAATGGAAAATTGCCACCTTTGGTCAACAAAGTGTCAAAATAGTATTCCCTCAAATTAGAAGGCTTCCTGGCACTTGGGGTGATGTTCCAAACTTAGCTTTTACTATGTGTGAAATTGGCTATAGTCTCCAATGTTCTATCCAGAGGTGACAACAAGCCAATGGCACTTTGTTTAGCTTTCCTTTGCCATGGAACTTCTTAAGATTGTGCCCAAGTGACATGTGGTGCTGGTAGGCAATAGGTTCCTATTAGGAGCTTTTAGATCCGCTCTTGTGGGCTTGCAAGTAATAAGGCAACCAATCATGCACCTTTGTGCAAACTACAAGCTAAAAATTCTACTTAGCTTGCACCCATATGACATGTGGCATTGCCAGGTGTTAGAACTAGTATGTTTTCCTTTTGGAACTTCCCTTAGAAGAATACATCACAACAATCATAGTGGCATAATCTTTCAGGAAAACTCTTGGGGTCACACAACAAAAATACTTGTGATAATAACATGCAAGCGATTGAAACAACCACTCACGCACCTCTTATAAAATTTCAAGCTCAAAATGTTCCTAAGCTTGCACCCATATGACATGTGGTATTGTCAGGTGTCAGGATCAATAAATTTTTTTTTTAGTACCTCCCTTGGAGGAGAATAGAGTGAATAGTCATTGTAAAGTTAGGCCAACATAAAACCTTAGTAAACCCAATCTAGGTTACAAATAAAATGACTTCTTCTTGGCACTTCCAACATCAATTTTAAGGTTATGCTTCAAGACCTCCCGTAGAGGATTACTCCTCAAAAATGGGTCAATGTTGCACCTTCCATACCCTTTGAGCTCCAAATATTCAGAACTTGTGTGCAAGAGCCATGTGGCACTAGTGGGAATTGGGCTCAAAGTATATGGACTTCAGGACCTTCTTTATGGGAGGGAAACATATTGTGGTTCTTGAAGAGGTTAGAGCAGCCATCCCTCGGGCCATACAAAACAAATTTTGTTAGGAACTGGCTTTCATCAAGTTTAACATTAGGCTTTTCAATCCACTCTTGAATAAGAGGTACACAGAGAGCAACAAATCCTTGCAAAGGCTTGTGCTCTTCTTCCGTACTGATCTGAGACCCTTCCAAACAACTACCACACCAACGAGGTATGAAACACAAATGATCCATCATTAACCATGTAGCTAACTTGAGACCCATAAGTGTCACACCTTTGACTTTCTTTGTGAATGATTCATGCAAAATCCTCCAAGATGAGAAAATTAGATGTATCAATTTAGAGGGTTTCTATCTCCATTTTGCAAGTGTGGTTTGTTAGGGTTTCTATTGTAGAATTTTCTTCCCTATAGAAATGTGTAATTGTTACTGAAGTGAAACCCTCAAGGAGCTCCCAAACTGGTTTCAATATGTAAGAAATGACCCAGTTGTTTGCTTTTTGGTTCCTTCAAGCATAAATAATGCTTAAAGAATCTCCTTCAGTGTGAATATTTTTGAGTTGCATGTTGTGTGATATATTTACCTCTACTAAGAGGCCATGGGGTATGTGCAGGATCATGATGGGCCAAAAAGTGGCGATATGATGGGTATGTGGCTGACGACTTTTTTTTACCCAAAATTGATGAAACGAAAAGGGATTTTAAAGGAGATTCTCAACTTTCGACCAATATAAATTATGCTTTACTTTGAGATTTAACAAATTATTGAAATTATTCATTTTCTATTTGAATTATGGCTAAAGACCTGATTGATAGGCTGATTGAAAAACATCTATAGCTTTCAAGCGGTATCACATTTTTTGAATTCAAAATATGCATCACATTCTATGCTTTGCATAAGTACTATAGGATTCAAAAAAGAAAAATTGAATTTCATGAAGTTTTGACCAAAGTTAAGGTGGT